>JAOTQK010000012.1:4045176-4066890 GCA_025642025.1 Rhododendron ferrugineum
GTAGGAGACATCGAATTAAACAACCATGTCAAGACCAAGGCATTATGATTGGTCCATTTTGTGAGATCTGGTCCTTCTGTGGGTTTCACCACATTCTCAGTAAGGTAGTGTAAGAGACCCTTAGTGGTGATAGCTAATGTAAACGCACACGACCAAAGTAGATAATTGGAACCATCTAACTTGACGCGGCAGATATCCATCGGAGTGTTGTCAAGAAAAGAATATAACCCATTTCACTGTTTGAACTAGACTTACCAGTGTCTTCCTTTGAAAATGGATTCTCCTCTGACATATTGAAGGCAACAAACAAAACACTGTGGACTGCCGAAAAACAGAATCAGGAGCCCCAAATAGTCTCAACAGTGCAGAATAAGGGCAAATACAATCCAAACAGTACCAAACAGCTCCTAAAACAGGGACCCCTAACAATAAACTGCAAACTCCGAATAATAGAGGCACACACCCTTCAAACTATAGTGCAAGTTACAGATAAAGTCCAAAAAATCCTCTTTGATGCTCAAAAAGTGTCGACGTACGTGCAATCAAACGGAACTCAGCTAACTATTAGTCAAACAGTTCAGCAAAGGCAACACCAAACTGATCGAAAGAAAAAAAACAATAGATGCCGAAAAAAAGGTTACCCAGACCAAAAACGAATCTGACTCAGTTGATCGACGAGGCTGGCGAGGTTGATCGATGTCCGGTGAGGTTGTCGGAGCCGGAGTCTAACGGGACTCGCCGGAAGCGACGGAAGCAAACAGACGCAATGAGAAAACAGGAGCAACCATGCTCTGATACCATGAACGAATTTAGAGAGAGAGAGAGAGAATTGAACGTGAAAATCCCTCTTCTGCTTTCATTAACAGAGAAAAGGGGAATATATACAACCCTACAATACAAATGACTAAAGTACCCTTATGTACAAAGAATCTAATAAATAGCACCCTAGCTAAAACAATCTAACCAACTGAGACATGTCTCATTACATGATAGCTAATACAATCTAACAATGTGGAATTCAAGTAAAGAAACAATGAAACTTATCGAGTTCACCAACAACTTCCTGACAGGCTTCGAGCAGAAGCCGGCCGTCATCCCATGGCGGTTTCTAATGGGTTTAAGCCTCGGCTCTAACAAGCTTCAAGGATCGCTTCCCATTCCACCACCAAGCACTGTTATTTATGATGTCCGCCGTAACGCATTGACGGGAGCAATTCCGTCTTTAATATGCCACAAGAATTCTCTTCGAATCCTTGATTTGTCCAATAACAATTTAAATGGCAGCATACCTCCATGTTTGGCCAGTTCCAGCGAGGATCTTCTCTTGTTGAATCTGAGTGGCAATAGTTTCCACGGAAATATTCCTTCAACATTCACAACGAATTGCCAACTGTTGATGACAGACTTAGGTCGAAATCAACTACAGGGGCCGGTGCCAAGATTATTGGCAAATTGCGCTATGCTGCAGTGTCTCGTTCTTCAGAATAATCAGATTGAGGATACTTTCCCCTCTTGGTTGGGAGATCTTCCTATGTTAGAGCTTCTTTCTTTGGGATCAAACAAATTCCATGGCGACATTGGGTACCCCCAAAACAGTTCAATGTTTCCAAAGTTGCGGATAATTGACCTCTCTTGCAATGGCTTTTCAGGTAATTTGCCAACAGAATACATTCGTAACTGGATTGGAATGAAAAAGATCAACAAAGAGAACTTGACATATATGCATGCAAATCCAAACTTTCACTACCAGATGCTTTCCTTGGTGGTTGTTGATTACTCGATAATTGTGGTCAGCAAAGGGACACGCAGATTATACGAGAGGATTCAAAGTGCCTTGGTGGTTGTTGATCTATCTAGCAACACATTCGTTGGGGATATCCCAGAATCCTTTGGAAGTCTCAGTGGGCTTCAATTGCTAAACATTTCCAACAACAAACTTACTGGCGCTATCCCATCATGGTTGGCAAAATTGACAGAATTGGAGTCGTTGGACCTATCCCAAAACTTGCTCTCAGGACAGATCCCTGGGCAACTGACCCAACTCACTTTCCTTTCAATCTTAAATGTTTCTCATAATCGACTCACTGGCCGTATACCTCAAGGGAACCAATTTGATACATTCGAAAATAGTTCATCTGATGGGAATTTGGGATTGTGTGGTGTCCCATTGTCGAAGTCATGCAGAAATTCAATGACCTCACCACCACTGCCACCTATTTTTCGAGGTCATGATCTTGAGTTTTCGAGAGGTATTTATTGGATGGTCATAGCCTTGGGATATGGAAGTGGGCTAGTAGTTGGGTTGGTTATTGGGACAACTTTAACCAGAAGGTATGATGAATGGTTTGTTGAGACCTTCGGGAGGGGGAAGAAATTTCAGAAGAAGACGAAGAAGAAAAGCAAGGACCGAAGAACCTAAGTAAGCAAGCAACATCCATTCTCTCACTTTGTTTTACTCATTTTTTTCATGCTATTAGCTTTCGTGAAGTGCTTATTATGTATTCCATCATTTGCATAATTTCTAACTTCATTTCGGTGCGGAAATTGGTTTTGCAGTTGTTGGCAATGAAATTGTGGGTTCTTTCTTCAGTACCATTTTTGAGCTTGTGCTTCCATCTTGGCTATCGGTTTTATGTTACATAAAAGCGTCAGCTGTTAAGGATATGCATGTTCTAGCGGTGGAATACGAGCAGTGTTGTCAGGTTTCTAGAGTGCACGTACAAGAGAGATCTTCCTCGAGCTTTTGTTCTTGCTCAATTTGTTGCTACAAGAAGTGATAACATGTACTAGTTTTTCATATTGCAGTTATGTCTTTCTATTACTCATGGTTTTGTCACTTATCACTTATGTCTGGTTCTATACGTTGCATCTGGTCTTTCTTTTTTCTTTTTTTTTTTTGATAAATGCACAAAACTTTATTAGGCTCAAACCAAGATACAAAGTACAAGGGATAAAATCCCGTACAAGAAACAGCTTATATAATCAGCCATACGAGGCAGCGCTAAACAAAACAAAAAAGACACAGAACATGTACACTGTTGTATGTATGTATCTGGTCTTAGATGATTAGTATGGACTGTTGTACTTGTGTGCTCCCAAAACCTCTTAGAAATGAAGGTCTCGCCATATGGTACAAACTTTGAATAGTATGTGTAGTCTGAAAAAGCATCAAGAAAGACTTGAACCCAAATACTAAGCCATGAATGAACACGAACTACTTTCCCATTGAGCAAAGCATTGGCTCTTTTTCTGTTAAGTTGAGCATTTTTCTGCTCAAGTTAAACGTTAGTAAATTTTTTTTTTTTGTAAGCCTACAAGGACTAACACCTGGATTCAATGGTTCTTCTAAATCTAAGTGGGGCCCTCTACGTAAAAGTTAAACAAAGCTAAACAACTCTAGAAAATCTATATAAAATACTGCTTTACTTATTAATTGAGTTTCCATCATCAAGAATTTCTCAAATAGGATATTTAAGAGATAAATCCATGAAAGACATCAATTCTAAATGGAACCGCAACATATCAACCCATGTATCTTCATTTCTATTTTGCTTTTCCTATTTCCCCCAAACCGGCAACACATCAACCCATGTATCTTCATTTCTATTTTGCAGTGGAATACTATCAGTGTCTTCAGGTTTCTACGGTGCACAAGAGAGATCTTCCTGGAGATTTTGTTCTTGCTGGTTTTGTTGCTACAAGAAGTGATAATATGCATGTAGTTCTTCATATTCCAGTATATGTGGTCTTAGATGATTAGTATATACGGACTGTTGTACTTGTCTTTTCCTATTTCCCTCAAACATGAAAGAGATTAAAGATGAATTAAAAGCAGGAATCCGAACTAATTTTGTCATTCGGGAAAGTGATGTGCCGAAAACAGCTTTTCGTACCTGATATGGGCACTACGATTTTCTTGTTATGCCATCCGGAATGACAAATGCACCAGCAGTTTTTATGGATCTCATGAACCGTGTGTTCCAACCGTATCTTGACTCCTTTGTGATTGTATTTATTGACGATATACTGATCTATTCTCGAAGTAAGAAAGAGCATGAGGAACATTTGAGAATTGCATTGCAAGTACTAAGAGATAAACAACTCTACGGCAAACTGAACAAGTCTAAGTTTTGGTATTAGAGCTGAGGTTATAGGTTCTGTAGACTTTATAGAGTGTGGCACTTGTAGTGGATCATAGGAAGTGTTGCCTACCATGTAGAAACTTTATATCCAACTCAAAACCAATTGGCAATGAGTGCAGAGGTCTCAAATGTTATTAAGTGATCACCCATTCCACTCCCAAGCAATGTGGGACTCTATTTCCTTAACATCCCCCCTCACATGCAGCCGCGTTTGAGGTCTGTCACGTGTGGCCACTTTTGAGTCATATCATCGTCCAGCCTTTTTGCTAGTCTGCCATCATGGGGTGTGGATTGTAAATTTTTAAAATGTGGGGTGAAACGGGCCCCGCTCTGATACCATGTAGAAACTTTATGTCCATCTCAAAACCAATCGGCAATGAGTGGAGAGGTCTCAAATGTTATTAAGTGATCACCCATTTCACTCTCAAGCAATGTGGGACTCTATTTCCTTAACATCCAGGTCTTTTAGCCTAGTTTTATATCTAGAATGTTGGGACAAGCCTTCGGGGGATAAAAAGTAGTGGGAGCGTGTGTGATGCATGTTTCTTTCTGTGCATATGCATATTCATATTCCTTTTCATAACAGCTTGAAAAAGATGGAAAATGTGGAGGGAGAAGGATCACATGCCCCTGCGGCAGCTGGATGGAACCAAGCCCGGCCACTAACCCCCATAGTTTCAACAGATGCTTTAACACCTCAGATTTGTTGTTGGACCTCCGGGTTGTTATCACCATCTGCTAAGGCCTTCCAGCTGTTGCTATCTTCTCACAAAACTCGAATGATACAAAAATCAGATTTCCTTCCCATTAATATCGACCCATTGAAAGTAATAAGAACAGTGTTGGTCGATGAGGCAAGGTAAACAGAACGAACTCCTATTTGCCATTTAGGTTTTGATTCGAGTGTGTGTTGGTCTGGTTGTACACATGAATCTCATTACGTTGTTTGTTGTGTCTCTTCACGGCAGACAACCACAGAAGCTGTTGTAGTTGAACCTCCCAAGGATGAGAAGGATATCGGTGCAATGGGTGGTGGCACGTACGGGCGGCATGGGTGGCATGGATTATTGAGGATCCTAGCTGATCGTTCTCTTGTCCGACCAGACTAACGATATTTGCCACAAATGAAAAAAAAAATTTTTGGTTCTAGCCTATGTAGTGTATCGTTCCTGGCGCGCAGTGTAAAATAGTGAATAGAATCATGTTGAGAGGTCATTCTGTCGAATGTAGCGATATTTTTGAGGTCATATAATGTAGTGAAAATCATAGGCTTTTAAGGGCTTATCTGGTTAACCAGATTCGAATATCTAGTTTATGGAACCTATTTCCCGTCGTTGAATGAGAAAATTGGAGAGGTGACAAAAAATTTCCTGTTTACGTTTGTGCCTTGCTAACAAAATGCACTCTGATTTCGATCTGTCATCGTAATAATGTTCACAGAATCCTTTCTTCGACTTCTATATGTATGACTCTTAGTTAGGCTGGGAACCCCGGGGTGGGGCGGGTTTTGCCGTACCCAATCTGAAAAGTATCACATCGCCCTAAACCGAACCTGACCGGGTAATTCCTGAGGGCCCCACAAAACAATGATTTAGAAAAAGAACAATATTACACCACTAGAGCACCAATGCTTTAACTTAGTAATTTACCAGTACTCACTGCTATACTATAACAATAACATAACAACAGCGACATGGTTTTATTTTGGTACATTTATAACTTTTCCCTAGAAGGATAAAGGAGGGATGAGAAATTGGTTAGGTTGGGTGTGGTGGTAAGGTTTGGCAAACCTCAATCAAATTTGGCACAAAAATGACTTCGTCCAGATTTGTCAGCAAGTTTGGCTAGCTGCTTTTGCCGTATTTTCTGCTAAATTTGGCAGAGGCAAGGGATTGGCATGCTGGTGGACTTACTCTTAGCCAGGCATTGGAGAAGGAGGAAAAAAGCTTCATGCTGTTAAAAACTAACTCAGAACAAAAAGGAGGTGTTATATGTTTCTCCAATGAGAGCTAAACCAAATCAGAATGTATGGGAATGAGGATAGTGAAACTCAGATCCCAGGGGATTTTCGACAGTCACAGAAAGGTTATTCCATTAAACAAAATGCAATATGAATTATGCATTTTAGGGCAATCATAAGCTTTTGTATCAAGGAAGCATATAACAGTAAACGGCTATTGTAAATAACCAAAAACTGACAACTGACAAGTCTATGAAAAAGGACAAGTGGATGAGCATTCTGCATATCCTAGAGACCCTGCAATTAGTTAACTGATCCAAATATATATATATATATATATGTGTGTGTGTGTGTGTGTGTGTGTGTGTGTGTTAGAATAACTATCTCAGATACTACATAACAACAGAATCCAAACATTTCATAACATAACAAAGAACTTTCGTTCCAAAGTTATTTGGTCCAGCATTCAGTAACATCATAGAAAAGCTGAAAAACATCCATAATGCAATGGAACCGATGGTTTCACCTCATTTTCCTTTCTTACGCTTTTGCATTCCAACACACTCTGAACAATACCACTTTCCTTTCGGTTGTTGATTCAGACCGACACAGCCATAATGGAACCATTCGATCTTACACTGTTGAATGAGAGTAAGAGCATCTCATTAGATCATAGGTTAAGGAAAAGAGGAGCACACAAAGGCTGTGTTTGGCCCATGGATTAGTGGAGGGATTTACTTGGGAAAAGAAACGATAGAGAAAATAGAGCAATAAAATTAGCTCCTGCGGCATATGTATCAGAAAAAGATTTTCTGCTTCCCTTCACTATCAGAAATACACGTATGCCACAAGATTCTTCCCTTCATTATCTTATTTTTGTCCCACCCTTTTTCCCTACGTTACACGGACTCCTCTGAATGCATAAAATCCCACCCACACTCAGATATGGGTTCCAAACCAATATACTTAGTTGGACATTCACCTAGCAAAACATATTTCGTATTTGTTATGCAATACGCATAGAGTTTATATTATCCATAGAAAACCCCAAGGCACCTTCTAAACACCATTTATTTAAGAAAATCAAGCAAAATATTAAACTTGTGCTATGTACTTGAGATAGAAACTACATGTAACACTTGATACACCCGCACCCGACACCCGTACCTCAGCCCATATAGTTGTATTCCTTCCCCCCGCAAATCTCTCCAGAAATCCTTTGATTGAAACACAGCCAAAAAGAAAGAGAAGATAAGGTAAATTGAACTATGAATACATACGTCAGGATTGTCACAGGCAACCATCTCTCCATAGCTCACTTGGTTGCAGAAACAGTATGTGGGTTCATTGGGATCCACTGGTAGATCCAAATCCATGCTGGTTGGATTTGTAGCTGCAGCTGAAGTGGCTGCCGTTGTTGCACCAAGGCGAGTCCTGGACAATTAGGCAATATAGACATGAGAAAATGATCACTGTCAACCTACAACAGGCGAGAAAATGATTGGTCAATAGACATCTTTCCAGACAATATAATGAAATGCGCTCATCATACCAAGTGAATGCCACCTAATTAAAAACTAGACCTCGGGATTATAAGTTCTTAGCTTATCCATCATGTTAGATAACAGAATTTTCAATTAGCTATTCTACGTGCAGCACGGTTCTCAAAATTTTGAAGAAAATACCAATCTACAACACCCATCTACAACATTTCTAGTAGTTTATATGAATATACAACCTGCTAAACAATATACATAGAATTATGTATTCACGCTACTCCGGCAAAGGACGAAAACAATTGAGGGATGTTATTGTGAACAACATTAAAATTCAACACGCTGATGCAGCTAAAAAGACCAATCATGCAATATCGGAAAAGTGCATCAAAGTTTACCCTGCATTCAATGCTTCATCTTTAAATGCATGCTCCTGAAAAGCGATTTTATGTGGAAGCAATAACCTAATAAAGTAAAGCCATAAATGTGCTACTAACAAATAAATACTGTTCAATAAATGGCTTTTCACTGTTGTTGTTGTTGTGTTGAAATGGCTTTCGTCAGAAGTGTCTTATTTCATCCCTGCTAACAAGATTCTTACATTCTGCACAACGGAGACAACTTCATTGTCCTACTCAATGGTGTTTTGTCAAAAGCGTGTTATTTCATCACTGCTCCAATATTCTTCCATTATACACAACGGAGACAATTTCATTTTCCTACTCATTAGACTACCCTTCAGTTAACATCTTCTGCCACTCCAGTCTCCCAAGCAGAAACTATAGATATTTTCACAGGCAAGCACTATTCGTATTTGTAAGAATAGAAAGTCCCAAAAGAAATGGAAAAATGTAAGAGATCGGGCGCACTAGACAAGCGAATGCCCGCATTTACTCCTATTAGATAACAACTTGCCTTTTGAACTAAAAACTGAATGAGATCGTAGATAAAAGGTTGATGACTTAGAAGCAAGAGGAAGGTCGTCTGATACTAATATTCAAAGAGAGACATTAGCCTTAGTAGGATTAAGTGATGGAGGACCAACACAAAGGGCTTCCAACATATTGTATGGAAGTTCTCTCCCTGTCTACTTCTTCCTCATTCCTTCTTTTATCTGTTTCTTCCTCTTCCTCTAAGGTTCTTCATCACTACAACTTCAAAACAGTTGGTTTAGAGATTTGAGTGTACTTGGACCAACTACAATAAATTAACTAATTTATAGCTCGAAAACTGTTAAAATAAGATAATGAAAATACATCACACAGCATGGTGAAATTACGGAGCGTATATTCCGCGTTCTGTCACCTTGTAGATGGTAGACAAAATAACGCTGAGAATGTTTGTACGAAATACCTTTTTATTATTACAATTCCTTCCCAGGAATAGCCTTATGTAGTCATAAGATGACAATCTATAAAACAAACACCCAAATTTTGAATAGGGTAAAAATCTTCCTCTCTGGCAGCCTCCTTTCCCCTCTCTATTAAAGATGCAGATTTCAAATCATACTTCTCGGCGTTCTCGCTGATTTCAGGGACTTGAGGGTTGGATTGTAAAGGTATACTGCTACAACAATCAATAAAATATTTATGTTTATATTATAAGACATAAAATTGAAGAAACTCTCTTGAAGCTAGCGTTCACCTTTTTTGCTACTTGCTTCATAATTCATATAGATAACGAGGTTTTATCATGCTAACCTAAGAAGCACATATACTTTCAAGAAGGACAATAAGAACAATACTCTACTTGTTGCACTAAAACACAATAAGTTGTTTCCACACGACTTAAAACTTTTCAAAAAATCTTTGAAATATTTGAAGTTGCACATCCTGTATCTATTCGGTTTTAGACTTTATTAAGGACTTTACAGGCTTGGACAGCTTTATATTCAAGATTCCACAAACATTTATCTTCTTGTTGCCTCAGAAACGTTTCCATTTTTGTGCATATACCGAACCATAATATTTTCTATGTTGATTTGTCCTTTACAATTAACCATAGTTTTGTTCACATTACTCTATCTCATATTTAGGTTCCTATGTCTTCTTTAGGGTCTAGAAAGGAACATAGTTTTTCTCTTTCTATTAAAACGGCTGAAAACCTTCATTTTCTAGAAGACCGAAACATACATGAGGTAAGAGAATACTATTCAACTTGTTGCATCAAAACACAAGAAGTTATTTCCACACGACTTTAAACCTTTTCGAAAATCCATGAAAAATTGGAAGTCGCACTTCCTATATCGCTTTTAGACCTCACCAAGGATCTTATTTGTATAGGTTTAGATATCTTTATATTCAAGATATCACCAACATTTATCTTCTTGTTTCCTCACCCTTGGGTTTGAATAATTTATATTGTCAAACTTAACTCCACAATAAAGAAACCTAAGTATCATAAAACAAAACTACGTTTAATGCTAAAGAATAAGTTACCATCAATCACACAACAACAATAACAATAATCGTTGGGGGACAGGAGAGAACTGGAGACACACCTAACTTTTGGCAATATATGCACTGGCTACTCTCAGAAAGTTCTACCAATGAAATAGTGGCCCCCCTATACATCCTGATCCAGAAAATGAGGAACTCAAGGTACGTTATGCCGTGGAACCATGCCCCCAAATCAAAGCCACAGGAAAAAAATTAGTTGGTAAAGACACAAGTTAATAATCCTTGTTAGTGAATTATGCTACTTAGTGATTTTAGATGGGTGTTTTGGTTGTTCAGGGGTGCGCCCCTTGTGATCTTGTATGGTTGGGTGGTCTTTTATAAACGAGTTAATTTACCAAACAATTATTTATTTACCTATTTGAAGATATATATTGAATTACGTCCAACATAATGTGCCAAATGGAAAAACTGAATGAGAAGCTGGCAACAAAAAATCACTCTAGTTAATAATCCTAGTTAGTGAATTATGCTAGTAATTGTTTCTAGATGGGTGATTTGGTTGCTAAGGGCACACCCCTTTTGATCTTGTATGGTTGGATCGTTTTCAATAAATGAGTTAATTTATTAAACAATTATCTGTTTAACCTATACATCAAACATAACGTAACAAATGAAACACCAAATGAGAAGCTGGCAACTAAAACATCAGAAATCAAATTACTTAATGAAAAAAGACTCAGCAAAGAAAATTACCTAACAACGAAAGAAATCAGAAAATCAAACAATACAGCATGATATATTTGATTTAATTAGTACTTAATGTTCTTAAATGTACAATCCGTACAGGTACGAGTTATCATGTACTCAGGGGAGAAATCCAATATTACCTACTCAATAAAGGTTCATTGACATTTTTGGAGCAATTCACCCATCTTGGTTTAATTTGATTCCTAACATCGCATAAGCGAGGACATAAAGGAAGGGTCAATTGCAATTATTTGGTTGAGACTACCCTTCCTCCACAGCTCTCACTCTGCCCATAAGTTCTCATGCTTGATCTGTGCCTTCTCTATAAGTCTAGAGGTTATCTTCTCACATATTCTCCTTGTCCCTTTTCTAACTAAATCTTTGTACCCAATCTCTCTCTCTCTCTCTCTCTCTCTCTCTCTCAGAGATGACTAAAAGAGAAATGATAATCATGGTAACATGAAATTGTGCATGAAAAAGACCTCAATAATACCTGAAATTTCATGAATTGACACAGAAAATAGTTCAATGATACAGTATAAGAGCTTCCAACAACCAAGGAAATCAAACAGGATCAAGAGCCTCAATGGCCCGAATGTGAGGTCGAAATAAAAAGCTAACAGGTAAAAAAATTGAAAATCCATGTGTAGGAAAGGTAGTTTACTTCTTACGCCCTCCTCTGCCACTCTCGCTGCCCTTCGTAGGTTTGTTATTACTGTCAACATTTTGAACAGAGGACCCCGTAGTAGCAACACTTTCTCTGTCTGTCACAAGTTAAAAAGAAACACTAAAATAGGAGGTTTCTGACGACAAAGGTGGAAACATTATGTGGCCACATATACATTAAGGCCCACAATGCATGAAACAAAAGTAGAAAATGGAGAGGGTTAAAGAAACATACCACGCCGAAGATCTTCATCATATTTTTTCAGATATTGATCAAGCTGTTGAATATGAGAATCTACCTGTTTCATAATCACAGAAATCACTCTTAACCAAATAATGGGAATTATGAGATCAATCGTCTAGATATTGTGATTCTTCTAACAGGTGCCAAAGCAAGAGGTAGCGAATGTATCATCGCTGCATAGTACTGAAAGAATACATTGTATTCTGCCAAGCACTCATCCATAAAAATAGGAACTTCATGGAGAGGTTTCTCCACAATCTTCTTTTTAGTACTAGGTATCTCCACAATCACCACAACAAAATGTGGATGCAGCTATTCTTGAAATTCAAAGACTCAATAGAGTTGTGTGGTTGAACAATATAATTCCCTGAAAACAAGGACTCCAATTACGTTGAAACAAACTGGGCAGGTTAAGATCACAATTGTGTTGAAAAAATAGTCAGTTAATGACAGCCCTACTAGTATTTGGACCACCACGTTCACAACTACAGGTCTTAGATATCAAATGCAACTTGTTATGTGCAAAAGTAACAGGTAGTCTACATCTAGCAATAAAGAAAATCATTTGAAGCAAGGCATAGATTCATGAGCATAGTTTAGGTTGCAAATAACTTATCGAGTGAGTGTAACTGGGTTCCAAGTGCACAGTCTGATTAAACCATAACCCTACAAGTTAAGCACACGATAAAAAAAATATCTGTCTATTTCCTTGTTTGGGACAACGAGATTGGCCTTGTTTGGTAGCACTTATTCGCTAGCTTTCAGTGAAATAAAGTTAACCAATAGTTTTTACTTGTACGATCAATATTTACCTTTTCCAACTTATTTGACCTAAAGCTCAAGTTTGTAGCTTTTTAACTTACTCAAAACTGCCAAATATGTATAAACAAAATAGCACTAAATTGCAAGAGTGATGCTGTACAACTTGGAAAGGTAATCTGGACATTAGCCTAACAAAAACTGTTTGATACTATATACAACCAAACAACTTCAACTCTTTTACAATTGACAACCATCTAAAAACCAATACTAAGCTAACTTGTAAGTGATACTAGGTAGCCCCATTTGAAATTGGAGTCCCGCCAAAGAGAACTTGGAGAATAGGAGGTATGAATGCAATATTGCAATCGTCAACTGGCACCAAGGCTTCATCAAACCCTGTAGAGGTTTGTATTCTTAGTAAGCATTTAAAATATCTTGGTCGCCAACCAGCTGAGAAACTTGGTTGACCAATGTCATGTTCATGTTTTATCCTTAGTCCCTTGGACTAGAATACTTGGTTGACCAACTTGCTAATTAGTCTACAAACTTTAACTTGGCTCACCAGAAAGGAATCTCAAATTACACAGATGTTACAAGCTTTTGGGGCTTGGGCTATATATACACCCCCAAAGTTCTTCTAAATGCATTCGAGTAGTCATTGCCTCTCTCTTGATTCATTCTTTCATGAGTTTTCTTTATGTTGCATGTATGATAAAGTGCGCTCAGGTAACCTCCATTCAAAAGTGTTTCTATTTCTCAAGAAGATTTGATTGCTAGACTTCGTCTACAGTTTTATCCCAACCTCATCTCTACGTTATTACTCAGATATACACTGTACGTTGTCTCAAGTTTGTCTCCCGTAGAGACATGTCTGGGAAGTCATACGAGTAATGACTCAAAGGTTGGGATACTGAGGATAAACTCCAGATACCTCCAACCGCCCAAGTTTTGCGTAAGTCAAGGCATTGCCACTTGCCAGCGAAAGTTGAACACAAAACCTTTGGGTTGGCGGTTGGCCCCAACAGCATTAAGATTGTTAGGCTACCCTGGTGTGTTAGGGGAGCTAACCTTCGTTGTGCTTATGTGGTGTTTGTAGGTGGTTATTTTTTCAACATGATGCTCAATTGATGGGTTTACATTGAATATTGTGGGTGAATCTTGGAAAGTTGAAAACCACTTTGGTAAACTCAGGGAAAACATTTTGTTACCTTAAAGGTTAAAAATCCGAACCACACTAAAAGCCATTATGTTCATCTTGTTTTTTATATATTTTTATTTGATCGGCCATCTTGTCTTTACATTTATGCTTGATGTGCTTTTGTATTGTTGAATGTATGAGACAATTAAAAGAAACTCCCCTAATACTACTATTCTCCTATACTTTTAAGACCTAAAATCGGTAACTCTAACCGAACCAAAGGTATGACATACATTGAATGGGCTTAAGCAGAAAAGGAAATGCAAAAATCTTCATTTACCTTGTTAATATTCATGCAACTCTAACAAAAGGAAGAAATAGATAGAGTTGCTCAAACCCAGTGTGCATGAGAAAGAGAGAGAGAGAGAGAATCACACATCCTACCCATGTAGCTAGGGATGACATTGGGGCGGGTCCCGTATCCGTATATACAATCACTCTCCATCCCCGCCATGATCTCTAATCGGGAGTGGTTTCAGCACCCAACCCCATATCAAAATGGAAATGGATTTCCCGCCATACCCAAACCCCCTAGGACAATGTATCCCCGCGCGCACTACGGAGGTGCAGGGCACCTCAATGTGCTTAGCCTAAATCCTATCATAGTGATCTGAACCATCCACTTCGTATGGACCACTCAATACTACACTTGCACGAAAAATCAAGTTAATCGGATATTGATATCCGCGTGATCAGAATATATTTGTACCATCCATTTTATTTAACATGTTTATCAATTAAGGGAGTAATGAAATCGGAACACTTTGATTCATTTTCTTGAATGACCTATTCAATGAATGGTTCAGATCAGATTTAGTTTGAACACACCAAAACGCTCTACACCCCGTAGTGCATTAGTGGGGACCCTTTTCCAACCCTGTATCCTAATTTTAATTATTTTTTCTCTTTTTGAAGAGAAAAAACACTAACTAGTAATGACACAACCAATTTTGTACTCTCATAGGAGAAAACAATATCACCATTGCAGGTGTTTTCTTCCCATTTAGATGAACAACTACAAAAATTTCACTATTAGTAAATTAATTACTCCCTAAAAATGAAAGGGCTTTTGTATGTAGTATGGGGGTATAACTACAAACATACTTGGGGTGGGTTTGGGGTGGGGAACCACCCGGTCCACCCCAATTGGGGCAGGACGGGGTGGGAATGGGGCAGGGCGGGGTTAATTGTTATCCCTACATGTAGCCAAACCCAAACAATGGGGGATTGAGGCTTGCAAGTTGAGAGGAAATTCAAGGAAAAATGAACGCACTAAGATGTTCTTAGCCTACACCAAACAATAACTTCAAAAGACTGAGAATTGGAGAGCTACTGTGTATGGCTGAATGCTAACCATCTGTAAAACAAAGTGTGGAGATTTCAACATAAAAGGGAAGATGGAGTGAAATAGCTTGTACCAACTCATATGCTTGACTAGCCAACGCAACTTTCTCATCCGCAATCCTGATGGCATGCTTTTGTTCATCAACTGCCTCATCTGAGAATCTTAGTTTTGAAGCATCTGGCGCAAGGTTACCAGACTTGATTTCCCGCTTCATTTCCTCTATATCCTGATCGCAACGTTGTTCATTTTGTCGTTGGACCTCTGTTTACAAACAAAGGAAACAAATGTGTTTATAGTCTTGCACACAAACATGTGAAAATTTGTAGTGAGAGAGAGAGAGAGAGTGACAGAGAGAGCATTGACCAAAAACCCCTATACCCATAACACAAAAGGTATACATTATTTTGGTGTTCCCCTCTTTTTCATGCTATTAAAGCTACTACACCAAACTGAAAAAGCATACCTGGTAAGTTACAGTCCGCTATGGTACTAACTAAAGCATACCTTGTAAGCTCTTATCTAAATCACGCAACAAAGCGTACTTCCTTTGAAGGATATTCGGCAGTGATTCCAAATCTGAAAAAGTGAAGAATAAATCGATCAACTTAGTGACTACTGAACATTACTCAACTGGACATTGGCACAAAATTGTCATACAGTATAAGTTCCAATGTGCATGTGGGGATATTTATTATGACATGTAGATGCATGTATGTATTAGGGTATCTAGTATTCGAGTAAGTATGTATGTATGTATGCGGGCATATATCTATAAAGGTATGAACCAATTAGATAAGCAATAGTTGAGATCTATGACTGAAGCAAGACAGGTGCATACATGCATGCCATTGATAACAAAACAGCAAAATTTAAAAATGACTCCATAATTCAGAATCAGATACTACCTCCATCCGTGTTTGTTGTTCAATTTCATTATTCCACACACCTCAATAAATCCATTATAAATTGAAAGATACTGGCAATTTAAATCATGACACGAAAGCCGAAAATAGACCAACAAACATGGACTTAAAGGAGCAAATATCTATGTCCAAAAGTCTATGAACACTACATTTTGTAATACCCTGAACTGTGAGGTAAACAGAGTCACAGACATAAAAGGCCCCGGACCTCGGTTCAAAGCACGTATATGAAAACTCTGAAGTAGCGGTTTGCCACATAGCATATTGCAACCACAAACTTTACTCAAACAACTTCACACAAACCCTAAACACAACCCCCCAATCTCAGAACAATAACCAAGTTAGCTTCTTCTTTTGTTAAAAGAGAGAGAAATTAGCTTTTTTGTTGGTCTGTAGTGAAATCAAAATTCTCTCTCTCTCTCTCTGGGATCCAAAACATTCACAGCTTGAACTGAAAACTATGATCAACCAATTATAAAAATCAAGCAGAATCACCAAGTTAAAGATTATCCTGGTTTATCAGCTTTTTTTGTTACTGAAAAATGGAAAGAAATGAGCTTGATTGTTGGTCTGCAAGGAAATCTAAACTCTTTCTCTCACACTCACACACACGAGAACTGCCAAAAAGCAAAATTTGGGATCCAAAACACTCACAGCTTGAACTCAGAACGATGCATTGATCAACCAATTGCGAAAGTCAACGGGAATCACCAAGTTACAGATTATCTAGGGTTTATCAGTTTTCTTTTGTTATGAAAACATTGAAAGAAATTAGCTTGTGTGTTAGTCCGCAGCAAAATCTTAACACACACACACACACAAACTCTCTCTCTCTCTCTCTCTCCCAAACACACACACATACACACACAAAACGCAAAATTTGGGATCCAATTTATCCAAATGATTCACAGCTTGAACTCCAAATGGTGCGCTGATCAACCAATTCCGCAGTTCAACCCGTAATCACCAAGTTACATATTATCTAGGGTTTACGTAAAGCACCATAACTTCGATACAACAATCAAATCAAATCCACACGTGCAACAATTATGCATTCATCTGCATGCTCGCATATGTATATCCTTCTACATTTATGTATAGAGAGAGAGAGAGAGAGAGAGAGAGGAAATTACTAGCTTGAAAATCTTCAAGGAACGACATGGCTCTGGAAAATTGGGGATTCTTGAGGAGCGGTGCCCTGTATATGGCTTCAGCTTCGGACTCTTCCCGCCCACATAGAGATTACAGTTCGGAGTAATTACAGAATCATACATTGAGATTTTGTAGTATTAAGGGAAAGTGCCAACTAAATCACACCTGGCTGTGATAATGGGTTAAAAAGTCCTGTTTGGAAATTTGTTTAGAAGTTCTAGATTTTGTCGTTACTATTAATGTCTTTGGGAGGAGCCGTAGGGCTGCAAATTAACCGAGCAGCTCGCGAGTTCGAGCTCGAATTTTCGAGTCGTTAAAGAGGGTTTAGCTCAATTAAAGAGGCTTGTTAAGGCTCCAGCTCAAATTTTTGGCTCGTTTATTAAACGATCCGAACTCAAACTCGACAAAGCTTGGCTTGACTCGACTTGCGCCCTATGGAGGATCCTCTCGATCGGACCTTGTTGTTGGGCTTTTTGGGGGTAATTGATGATTAGAATTGTTCAAATTTTTTGGATCTCGTTGAATACATTATTATGGTTGAAACTCATGGCGACGGACAGAATTTTAGGAAACTCTTATCTTGAGAAAATAAACGTGCACACTGAATCAGAATTTTCTCCGTTACAAATATGTTACAATCATGTTTTTATAGGTGTATGATTACCATAATATTTTATATTATTTGTGTTATCGACAAAATTTACAGTATAAATGAAAAGAACTATCAAAAGACCCTGACTGCACGGTCCAATCCTTTTTCACGATGAAATTTGTAGTATAAATGGAAAGAACTAACAAACGACCTTGACATCACCGTCCAGTCCCTTTTCGCTACACCGACTGAGGGATTGCTAGCGTGATCGTACTTAAATTGTTTATTTCAAAGTGCAATTATAAAAAGAGAAAAGTGAAAAAAATTCATCTTCATTTGACCTAGTGTTTTGAGACTTGGCATCATAGTACCAGGCATAACGCCTAGGTTAAAGTAGAACACAAAACAAATAGCTCAACCAAAAACGTGACCCATTGATGTTGCTTAACTGTGTACCTACCACTTTAAAATACTAAATAAGATTCCGGTTGTCATTTTATACATAATTAGCGAATGCCCGTGTCTAGAGACACTTACAACCTCACCGATTGTCTCTTCTTTTTTTTTATACAGAATTAGCGAATGTCCATGTCTAGAGGCACTTGTAACCTCAAAAGAAATCTTGCAACAATCGCCTATTCCGAACCGAATTGCCACAATACCTGTGAAAACTTCACAACGTGTGCACAATAAATAAACTCACTCGAAATCCAAATTCCGGCACAAGAAGATGATCAAAATACCGATTACCAACCGAATCAAGTTATGTCAGTGAGCATTCTCGAACTAAGAAACCACAACTTCACAAATTCTTGAACCCCTTGGTGTTTCCAGTAACTCCCTCCTAACCTCTAACATCTCTCTTTTCATTTTACGCTTTTCGCAGCGTACGCTCAGCATCTTCAACGATTTCGCATTACACAAAAGGTACTTCACAATCTTCAGCTCCCGCTGTTGCCCTTGGAATTTTCGTACGTCGAGTATCTCGAGGCTAAACAACAAACAAGCAGGCACATTCTCAGGAGGATGCCAATCCCAATTGTCAGGGTCACTGTACCGGTCATAGTGCAAAAGTCCCTGAAAAACAAAATGCGCATCTTAAAAAGAAAACTGAAAAAGATGAAGGGAAAAAAAACGAGAAAGAAGAAGAAAAGAATTCAGATAACCGAGAACTGCTTAACCAACCTCAATAAAAACAAGACTTATTAAGTTTGGTGAGCTTTCAAGTAAATATGGAAGCAATACCCAGCGAACATGACTGTTCACACCGAGCTTCAACCAAGTCAAATTACGAAATGTTGGAAGTTTGAGAAATTGATGCATTTCGAATTCGAAACACAGTTCGAAATCATCCTCATCTGGTTCTTCCATAATGTCATAGGAGTATAGCTCAAGAGTCTACAAGCGAGAAAAGAAAGTCAGAATAGATGGTAAATTGAACACTGAAAAGTGCGAAAGAGATCAAAGGAGCAAGCTATGGATTGTTTGTCCAAACTTAAAAAGACCTTGTCATTGGAGGGGGAATAATAGTAGATAAGAAAACTAACCTCTATACTATTACCCGAAATATGAAGAGTTTGAACATTAGAAATCCCTTGAAGAAGTTTGGTTATTGGAGTTCCAAAAGTGTCTGCGTCTTGAGTTTCGGAAGTCATTAATGTATCTTCTCCACGTAACTCGAAATCAAGACGAGCTTTGACAAGAGAACTTAACATGTCGATGCCATAGCCTTCTGCTACCAAACCAGAGTACTGAAAGGATACGAGACTTGGGGTAATGAGTTCGATCTTGTACTCGTCTGAACTAACATCATAAAGAACATCATGTGGCCTGTAACATTCTGGTAATGGATATAATATCACTAACCGCTTAAGTAAAGGAGCCGAAATTTTGAGAAGCCTAAAATCTCTCCCTCCGCATTTGATTAAGGATAAATCCTCGAGGGCAGGGCAGCCAGAAATGAGCCTATAGGCTGAATCTCCATCCCTAAATACAGCTGAATGGAGAAGGAGTGTCTTAAGATTCTGTAGACGAACTAAACTTGGAACCGGTATAAAAAAACAATAACCCAATTTCAGTACCACCAATGTCTCGCAAGTAAAAAGGTCATCAGGGAGCCAACGAGACGCCAACAATGGAGGGATGTATACACCAAGTAGTCGAACATTACATGAAACTGCTGTCGTAACCCAGGATTTAACCTTTGAAGCCTTGAAGTATGGAGAAACTCCTTTACAGCTGACGCGAAACCCGTCCAGGTTTGACCCGTCTAATGAAAGCAGCACATGGTGGACAAACTTAACGAAACTCTTTTCACACCGACTACCACGTCCTTTTGAATCGAAAAATTCAATGTCTAGATCGGTAATTGACGTCCACATCTGCTTCCATTTCGTGGATAAAATGCTGGTTGCTACTGCATATTTTGTAGGAAGAAGAGAGAGAATGCAAACTATAATGTCTCTGGGTAAATTAGAAATCCTATCTTCCGCTTCATTGAGTTTCACTTCCTCAGAAAGCATGCGGCTTTTTGACGTTGACCCCATAACTTCTCTAGAGAAACAAATTAAACAGAATGAGAAGAGTCATAGTCCAGTCTGTCTCTCATCATCCCCAATTGAAAGCAATACAAAAGCAATCCCCAAATTAATCCAATATCAACCAATTAAAAGTGCAACAAGTAGAAACCCGTAAACCTATGAAGCGCGCATATGCCATACGGGTACACCAACCATAAAACAACATCGAGAAATGTATGAAGAAAAGTAGGGTACAAGTGCGGCTAGGACACGCTCTCGTTTTTTTTTTTTTTTTTCAAACTATCATGCTTCACTTTTCGATAACTGAGGTGTCCGGGCCAGTTTAAGCACACCTCAACTAATATTGGGGACCATTCCCACCGCCCACTTGAAACTACCATGGTTCACCAGGGTGAAAACTACTGAATCATCACGACAGCCGAACAAACAGCCATATCAATGCCAAACAGAAGGATTAGACATAGGAAAAGTAGGAAAATTACACGACGAAGCATATGTTCTTCGAATACCTAATTGTACACGTACAAGCATCAACGCACAATCGGAAAAACAGTCACAGATCACACAATAAGAAATACACGTTCGGAGTCAGGGAAAAAAAGCTTCAATTGAATCTACACATGCATACGCATCAACCGAAACACCATACACGTAATCAACGAAACTGTCTTTGGCCACACAATGGAAACATATTCAAGACTCAAAAATACATTAATAAAAGCCACCAACTTTTTCATACATTCTGGGGGCAGGAGAGAGAGAGAGAGAGAGAGAGACCTGTGATCGGAGTTGAAGCACGTACCGAAAAGAAGACCTAGCTTTTGGTGTTCTCGTTATTCTGGCTTACGGTGGGTTTACTTATTTTATTGCTAATGTTTCATAAATGAGATTAAATTCTTTCCGGATGGGTGGAAATCTCATGCTTTCTGACGCCTATTGCAAGCTTTATTCAACATTCATTGCAATAATTTGAACCGTTAATTTTGTAAGATCCAAAAATTTATATTTCCACATAAAAAATCAGTTTGATCGAACATCAAAAACTATATCAAAATTTAAATTTTGATTTATAAAATCGACGGTCATGGACTGTATAACTTAAAATACACTATGATATAATCATGCCGTCCATTTTATAAACCAAAATTCAATTTTTGACATGGCTATTGAGGTTCGATCAAGTTGATTTTTTGAATTACTATTTACTTGTATGAATCAAATCTTCAAAAAAAAAAATCTCTAATTTGAAATATTTAAAAAGTTATTGGAAGTACAAAAATTTATGACAATTTACTAATTCGTCGAGCCAAATAAGACACGGCAAAATAATTTATTTTAGGGCAAATTTCACTTACCTCCCCTGAGGTTGACAATTATAGACACCTCCCCTCAGGTTTCTAAAATTACACTTACCTCCCCTCTGCTTTAGTTGTCGGCTGCAGATTCCCTCATCCGTTAGTTGACCATCACTTAAGTATGACGGAAATTGCTGACATCATCCATTACATCTATGATACTACCCATTTTACCCTTGAGTCAACAATTTTG
>JAOTQK010000012.1:4069534-4082957 GCA_025642025.1 Rhododendron ferrugineum
AAAAAAAAAAAAACACAGTCGTAATAGGGAAAATCAGTCAGTCTCGATGACTGGTGCCAAGTGATACTACTACAAAGTGAGTAATTATTCCATGTCCCTGTAGCATAATGCGGTGTCTCAAACTCTTCT
Organism: Rhododendron ferrugineum; assembly: GCA_025642025.1. Lineage (NCBI taxonomy): Eukaryota > Viridiplantae > Streptophyta > Magnoliopsida > Ericales > Ericaceae > Rhododendron > Rhododendron ferrugineum. The sequence goes on from JAOTQK010000012.1 coordinate 4,069,664, forward strand.
CTACCACATGTTGATGCGTACTTTACAGTTGGATGAGATCACGCAAAGCAACTCAAATGTATGGGAAAAAAGAGCTTGGAGAATCACGTGGCCGTATCCTAAGGGCATTGAATAATTTTCCTAAAAAGCGCACGACATTCTTCTACTCACGGTACATAAATCCACTACACTATCCATTACATTTTTTGTGGGATTCACTCCGGGCGAAATTACTCAACTACACAGCTTCACCTCTATAAATTCAGAAATAACTGAATACTTACCGATATTCATTGAAGTTGATTTTTTACGAATAACCATAAAATATTATTTTAAAATTTATAAATATTTTTTTGTATTTTTATGCGGATCCCAAAAAAATTGTAATAAATGATAATATGATATACTAGTGGATTGGTGTATTGGGGCCTCTGTGTCTTGAATCATTCCTGCGTGCACAAGAAGCATTTCTGACCGGTTTTTCTTCTTTTTCTTCTCCTTTTCCTCACTTCTGCGCGCTCAAGTACCCGAGAACTCTCACCCCCTCTCTCTTTCTCTCGGATCTCCCTCTCATACTCGATCTCCTATCGTTCCATCACCAGCGACTGATTTTCGTCGATTTCCTCCTCCGGCATTCTCTCTCGACCTTTTCTTTCTTCGGCCCGGGCCATGGGCTGTCCTTGGGTTCGATTGGCAGGCGCGGTGGGAGACCACGGAAGCTGTGGTCCTGTCTTGAAGTTTGATTAGCCTCCACCGCTTGCGGATCTGAATTGCGTGACGCGAAGCACCTGGGGTGCTGTGTACCTAGACTTTTCGTTTTCCTTAGAAGCTTCCTGATTTATCACTGCTCTTGCGAGCAGCAGTGAGACTCTCAATATTACCCATTTGGCACCTTTTGTTCTCATCACTGGTTAGTCCTCTCTCTCTCTCTCACACCCACCCACCCACCAGGCTACACATCTTAGCATGTGCGTTTTTTATGGTACTGTTGTTTCAAATGAAATTATTAGGGATATAATGGGGTTTCATGATGTGTATTGTTGTCTGATTGAAGACTTTGTTTGCTAATTCATGCGATATGTAATGGTATTCATATCACCAAATGCATTTATACCCAGATTCAGGGCGGATGAAGCTTCCTGACTTTGCATATAAATTGTGTTAAACCTCCCTCAACTATGAAACTCAATACTTAGAGCATCATCAATCCTTGCCCTTTTTTTCTCACTCAAATTTGGGTAAAGATTTGGGTCAAAAGCTTGATTTGGATAAGACTTCTCTAATTCTAAACTCATATTTTTACCTAAATCTATTATTGAATGACACACTTGTAATTAATGAGTGGCACACTTGTACTTAATGAGAGTGAAAAGAGGGTTTGAAAAAAATGGGTATGAGTTTTAGTCTCTCTAAATTCGGGTGAGGAAATGGGTAGAACTCAAAATGGGTAAGTAAATGAGTATGACATTGGATATGGGTTTTTAAGCTTTTTATTCAAATTTTGGGTATGGATAATAAAATGGGTAAGGATTGGAGATGCTCTTTAACCCCTTAAACTATACAAATCCCGGATGCCAAAAATGGTGCAACAGGAAATCACAATTTACTCTCTTGCCCATCAATCATCAGCTCACTGTGTTCTTTTCACCTTAACCTTCAACCGTAACCTCCCCGAAACACGGCATCAACACCAAATCCAGTCATCATACTCCGACGAAACCAAATCACCTCCTATCCCGCAATGCCCCCCACAACTGACCCCAACAGCACCTCCTCAGCCTCCTCTATTTTGTAAAATTACATTTAGATGAAATGAAATGGATAATTTTGTCATAAAATCTTATTTCAAATGCTGTGAATTATTTCATCCCTGAACTTTAACTTTTTTCTTGTCTACTATCTTCTTTCCGTATCATATGCCACCTGAAATTGAACTTATGTGCCCTTCTTCTTCTTCTTCTTCTTCTTCTTTTGCATATTCATTCGCCCGCTTGAAATTGAAATTCTGAGTTTTGTTCTGTTTTTGTTAGTTCTCCAGCAGCAATTCGCTGTATGACGTATGCATTTTCCCCCTTGCATGACTGCAAGTTGATTTCAGCCAATCATTAACCCTAGTTTGTTTGTTTAGGGAAGTTATGCAGTCAACATCACGACGTAAACGCCAGAAGCTGTCTGAGGAAGTGAAACTCAATGAAGCAGAAGATAGGATTAGCAACTTACCGAAAAATCTTATCGGCCATATTCTCTCCTTTCTTCCTACCAAATATGCTGTTAGAACTGGCATTTTATCCACCAAATGGAAGTGGATGTGGACATCAATCAGCAACTTAGACTTTGATGATCAGCTGTTTTTACATTCTTCTGCTAATAGAAACAGTGATTATCGAGAAATGAGTTTCTTGAAGTTTGTCTACCGTCCGTGTGCTGCTTTTACTAGAAGGGTCCAATATAAACAAGTTTCGTATCACGTGTTCTCAAGTTTCCGATGTATCCTATGTTAATTCCTGGGTTACTGCATCACTATTGCGTGATGTTCGAGAACTTGATCTCTGTCTTCCCTTGGGATCGTCTGTTTTGATCCCTACCGACCTTTTTTCTTGTGACAAACTAGAAGTGCTAAAACTGGGTTCTGGTTTTGTTTTCAACATTCCAAGTTTTGTTGATTTAAAAAGTCTACAAACCCTCCATCTCAGTTTAGTAGAATTTATGGATGAGGAGTCTATTAAGAGGCTCCTTTCTAGCTGCCCTGTCCTTGAGGTTTTCGCTTTATTTCAATGTGGAGGAAAGAATGTTAGCGTTATCAACATTTCAGCTCCAGCACTGAAGAGGCTTATTGTGAAATATCCTGCACCAAAGTGTTGGGAGACGAGTCTTTATGAAATTGGGATTACTAACACTCAAGATGTTTGCCCATACGAGATCCAACTTAATACCCCGAATTTGCTGTACTTTGCGTACATGGGTTTGGTAGCAGAAGGCTTTGCCATGAATAATCTTAGTTCTCTTGTAGAAGCTAGTATAGATTTTGAGTTGTGCTATGACCAAGTGGACCAAGCGGAGGATCGGTATGATACAGCCATGACTGAACTTCTTCACGGGATTTCTAATGTTCAAACTCTTCATTTATCTGGTGATTGCATTCGGGTTAGTTTTCTCCCTTTTTTTCCAATGAATAATAACATTGCTTTGTGTGCTTAAAAGATGATCCTTAACCGCAGCGGCTGTTAGCTTGATTGTTTCAAGTGTTTTGAAGAAGGTGGTTTCCTTTTTTTTTTGTAAAGATAAATTTTACCACCAAAAAAGAGCAAGGATACAAAAAACAAAGGGCATACCCCAAAAAAACATCCAGCAAAACTGGAGTAGCCAATAAAACAGCAAAACAAAAAAATCAGAACCTAACTACAAAATTTTCTCTGAGATGTTCCAGCCTCTACAAAGAGCTATATTAACCGGACTTCTGCCAACATTCCTCCCCGAGAATACCCTATCGCGTACATCGTTGACAATCAGGTTAAAGATGGCATGCGTAGTGTACTGCTTGTTACCAAAGACAGTCATTTCTTGCTTTCTAAACGTAGTACACAGTTCCAGCCATAGCTAATTTGTCCCACATTAGTTATTATAACCTTCAAAACTAGTATATGAACCTGGGCAGCCTCTCCACTCATTGCCAATTGGTCTTGAGTTAGATGCTTTAACAGTTATGAGAGGAGAGAAAGCGTGGGACCCAGGAATCGCCCCAGTGCTTCTCTCTCTAACCGATTTTACAAACTTTTATGTTAATTGGTAATGTGTGTTTTGAAGTTGAATTGACTGAATACCTTTTTATCGCCATTAGATTCTTCGGTACTATATTGGACCTAGACTTCGAGTGTTTCGTTGTTTGACTACTTTGGAGCTCGGTGTTAAGATACCTGCTCAATGGGAATTGCTGCCAAATCTACTCGAATGCTCACCAAATTTGAGAACTCTTGGTTTCGAGGTGAGTTATGCAGCTCTCAATTAACTATGATTTTTTACCTCTATTCTGATTATATGGTTTTGATTTTTCATCTCAGGGACTTGTGGAGGAGTACTACAAACCAGGCAAATTTCAGGGGTGGTATCCTCCTAAACGTGTACCTACTTGTTTGTTAGTCACCCTTGAGAAAATTAAAATCGGGAGATTCCAAGGGCATGAGACTGAGCTGAAGGTGGTAGAGTACTTTTTGACTTATGCGAATGTCTTGAAGATTATGGATATATGGTTTGACCGGTATCAAAGGCGAAAAATACTATCCAAATACGAGGTTTTGAGGAAGCTATTGGAAATTCCAAGGGGTTCAACAAGTTGTAAAGTTAGGGTTACTTGCCAAGCAAAAGAAAAAAGGGTTAAGGTTACTTAAATTTTTAGATTGCTCACAGATCTTCTCTATGACAATTGGTTGGTTGTTGTTACCGAGTTCAAACCGTTCGTCTATGTGCTTGTTTGGTTTGTGGAGTATGCCACCTTGCTCCACTTCATGTTTGTATATGCTGGCTTCCCTCTCCCACCTGCTGATGACAAAGTTAAACAGAAAAATTTGGGTGCCGAGGACAATCCGTGAAGCCACTTTCATCAAAAGCTTTGCTGACATAAGTTGAGGCCAAAGAACTCTCGTCCGATCTTCTTCCGTGAACAATGTCATATATAGCACTTCTGAGTATCAGTTTAGTTTACTTTGTCGTGTACATATGTCAACCGTGAACCAGTGCAAGATATTGATCGGTTGCATGTTATGCTTTTCTGGGCAGTTTGAGCATACATGATTCCTAGTGTTTTGGAGACGTCACCGCTGGATTTTAATTTGAAGAAAAGCATATGATGAAATTTTTGTATTTCTACACCTTTTTTGGCTAGATGAGTCTGGTATAGATCATTTCTAGTCTCTTCCTTAATAGCCTTGTCTTAATTTTAGCTTTAATATGCTCCACTTTAGTCTACTTTTTCTGCTAGGACATTTCCTTAACAATTCTGCTCAGGGGACTGGGAAAAGATCCTTGCTTTTGCCCCCGTTTAGGGATGCTGTAGCTCATGCATGTGCTGCACATTTGTAGCGCGCCAAAAATGATCTGTTTGGACGCAACTTAAAACGTTTCCTCACTGATCACAAAAATGACGTCGTTACAAGCCAATTGAGTCAATGCGCACGTGCGCGCTATGGAGTCAACAAATCCTTAAAGTGAATTTTATTTAATGTTGATCTAAAGCAAGTGTTGATCTCATACGATATACGGGTAAGCCATTAGTAGGATTTTTTTCACACAAAATGATCTGCAATTATTTATTCAATATATTTTCGACCTAGAAGATACCCAAGATAGCTAGCTGTTGTGATTGTGAATCATGATGTTTGGATAATGTGGGGGCTTTCATTTTTTTGTTTGTTTGTTTTGGTTGATACTGTAATGGGAAGCTTGTTTGGCATTGGTTTCACATTTACTTTATCGATTCTGTTTGCTATGTTATGAAACAAAGGAAACAGAAGCTTTGAAAGCACTCATTTTTCCACACAGGTTTCATTTTCGTGCGAAAACCACTTCCGGCCGTAAGTCGGAACCATTTTTTTCGCCATTCCTGTAAACTGGTTGTTTTCTGCAATGGTTTTCCTAAAACATTTTCCGGACACAATGTACACATGTTAGTGTTTTCCAGGATTCAAGAGAGATGCTTCAGTTTCAAAAGGTTGATGACGAAGAGAAACACCATGAAGCTAAAGATAGGATCAGCAACTTACCCAAAAGTTTAATCAATCATATTCTCTATTTTCTTCCGACAAAATACGCAGTTAGAACTAGCATTTTGTCCTCCAGATGGGAGCAGATGTAGATGTCAATCAGCAATCTAGACTTTGATGCCGAAGGAGCTTTCAATTATGGAGAAGATGGCAATGAGCGCGAAGAGAGATTCATTAAGTTTGTCTACCATGTGCTGCTTTTATTTGGAAGGGTCAAATTTGAATAAGTTCCGGTTTGGGCACTAACGACAGGTGCTACCTGTGCAAGAAAGGGACAGTAGTAGTGGACCAATCCAGATCCGAACCAGAGAACCACCTGACCTCACATCGATAAACCAGCACACCACAAAAAACAAAAACAAGTCGAAGAAACCCTACTTACACACGAAGATGATCGAGGGACACAGGGGCGGACCCAGAATTTTATGGCACTGGGGTCAAGTCTGATGTCAAAACTACTATGGACACCGATGGTGCATATACCGGCATGCAAGTCTCACTTCGGTTCTTGCATGGATAATCTGAGTCAAATATGAATGAAAAATTGGAAGATTGATCGAGCACCTACATATAACCAACTAACTTGAGTTTTCAATAGCCCACTCAATTTGTTTTTTAAAATTATGGAATAGCTTGGATTTTTCATGCGGGACCCGGAGTAGGACATTCATGCTGTCATGTGCACCGTCGGTGTCTTTAGGATTTTTGGTCATATATAGGAATATTCATGAGCTCCAATGGCATGATAAATAATTTTGTTTACTTAATTTTAAAATACTTGCAATACAATTTCTATGTTTATTTTTGAAATTTGTTAAGGGTCTCATTTGAAAAATTCACTCCGGACTTTGGAAAAGCTCAAATGGAACTTGGAGAAAAATTTACCTATAATACAAAATCTACTTTGACTTCAATTTTGCCCTGATTAATTCAGGTTTCGAGCTTCCAAATTGAAGCCCATGAATCATATTTTATTTGATAATAATGAACATGGTGATGTTTTTTTATTTTTTATTTTGTTTTTAAAGTTATTGGTGTTGCTTTGCTTTTTGCTACTACTAGAGAGAGAGTGTGTACTACGTGGGTATGTACTAGTGGACAGACTCCAAAGTCCAATCAGATCACATATTTTGATAGAGAGAGAAAGAGAGAGTGGGTCAGACAGGCTTTTGTGAGGACAAGAATTGTAATATTGTCGAGGTACTTTGGCATGGTATAATCTCTCTTGGAACAAATTTACCAAAATAACCCAAAAGTGTATAGCTATCCTGGGGTAATTTCAAACTCAGTGGGATCACTTGACCCCACTTGACACCACGTGCGTCCGCCCTTGGAGGGACAGCATGAACATTGTCAGTTGTAACTCCTAAAAACATGGTTTCAAAAAATAGAATAGGAACCCAAGTGTGAACAACAATGGGTTACTCATTTCTTCCATATGAAGAGGAGGAATCAGGGTTTTAAATAAAGCATGTTACATATCTTATCGATCGTTACGTAACAGAATTTTGAACCTTTGACACCATTTATTTACCTATATTACGGCCAATTCAGTCCCTATATAATAAGTACTAAATTCACCTCAATTGTAAACCAGTGAAGGATAAAGCTCATATAATCTACGAGAAGTCGGAGAAAAAATGTACGGTAGTATGTTACCACAAGAGTAGAACTTCAATCTCAGAAGTGCGCAAGAGCTAACATAGACTCGAAGCATCATAGAAAATTGTAGTAATACCTCAATAGATATAGAACCATCTGAGACAAACGCATGACCCTACGGATCCTACCAGAAAGGTTCCATTTTAAACGACGCCGTCTCCCCCAGAATGAACTGAATCCCCTGTCCTGAAGGTGCGAATAATGAAGACTACGGCGTCGTTTTTCGGAGTTAAACCTCCTGTTTTGGAGATGCGAGGTTAGCGTTTGTTCCTTCACAAGGTTAACCTGTATCGTTTTCCCTCACTTCGCTTGGCACGGTTTGATAGAGGCTTTTTGTTGCAGGAAAAAACAAACCTTTTCCGATCAAGATGCGAACAAGAAGAATCGCTGCTATTGCTTTGATTTTCAGCCCAACAACGACAGCACGTAATAACTATCCAAAAGGTAACCCATTTCTCCATCGTCATCAGACACTCTTGTTTCATACTACCCAATTTTCAACAAACCCTAGTCCCACTGATGTCATCGCAATCACGAACCGGAAGCAACTACAGAAGTTGTTGCTGGAGAAATCTAAAACGGGTTTTCATAAGCTCGACGAGGCTCTTAGTTTGTTCCGTCAAATGGCCCGATTTCGACCTCTTCCTTCTGTCGTCCATTTCACTCAGCTGTTAACTGCTGTTGCCAAGATGAAGGAATATTCACCCGTCATTTCTCTATATAAAGAAATCCGCGAGTTGGGCATTCCGATTAATGAATATACGCTGACTATTTTGGTCAATTGTTTTTGCCGGTTGAATCGGGTGGATTTTGGGTTTGCTATCTTGGGCATCTTCTTCAAATGCGGTTGTACTCCGAACATGACTACCTTCAACACTCTAATAAACGGGTATGCTTTAGAAGGTAAGACTTCTGAGGCTGTGAATTTGTTCAGAAGGTTGATAAAATATGGAGACATTGAACCTAATGAAATCACCTATGGAACAATCATTAAAGGACTTTGTAAAGTAGGAGACACTGCGATGGCTATACAGTTGCTGAGGAATATGCAGCAATGTAACTATAGGCCTGATGTTGTGATGTATAGCACAATCATCGACAACCTTTGTAAGGACGGGAACCTAGATGATGCTTTGAGCCTCTTATCAGAGATGAGAGAGTGCGATATTATGCCTGATGTAGTCACCTACAACTCTTTGGTTGATGGCTTATGCAAATCAGGTCGAGCGGAGGATGCCACAAGAATATTGAGTGACATGATGGAGCAAAACATTTTCCCCAATGTTGTAACCTTCAGTAGTTTGATAGATGCACTTTGCAAGGAGGGAAGGACCGAAGAAGCGGAGGGCATACTCGAGATCATGGTCCGAAGAGGTGAGAAACCCAATGTTATCACTTATAATGCACTGATGGGCGGATATTGTTTGCAAGGCCAAATGAAGAAAGCAAAAGAAGTGTTCAACTCCCTAGTTGATAAGGGCCTTGAGCCTAGTATCCGTAGCTATAATATCTTAATCAATGGTTTCTGCAATAAGATGAATATAGACAAGGCCATAGATCTCTTCAGAGAAATGCCTCGTAAAGGGTTAAAACCTGCTACTGATACTTACAACACTTTGTTAAAGGGGCTGTTACACACAAGGAGATGTGATGCAGCAGATCATATATTTCATGAGATGATCTGTAATGGTCAAAATCCCGACATTTTAACTTACTCGATTTTGTTAGATGGATTCTTTAAGAACCAAAAACTTGGCAAGACAGTAGAGGTGTTTCGTTCAATGCAAGATCAAGGAATAGTCCCTGATTTTGTTATTTATCTTATCATCATTAATGGCATGTGCAAAGCAGGGAAGATTGAAGATGCTCGAAAAGTTTTTAGTACCTTCTTAGCTAAAGGTTTGAAACCCAATGTTAAGATTTACACAACAATGATAAGTGGACTTTGTAAGGCGACCTTGCTTGATGAAGCTGAGGAGTTACTTTTGCAAATGGAGAAAAATGGGTGTCCACCAAACTCAGTCACATACAATATTATTGTTCGAGCATTCCTTGAAAAGGGTGCCAGACACAAGCTTGAGATAGTTTTACAAGAGATGATTAACAAGAGTTTCTCACCTGATGCTTATACCAAGTCCATTCTAGTGGGTTTACTGACAGATGATGTTCAGGGTTGCAAAATGTTTGAAATGATTCAGAATCTTGTGTCAATGGATGAAAAAAGAAGCATGAGCTGAAATTTAAGGGAATAGATTAGAAGTTGCTGAAAGTTATTGCTGAATTTGTAACAGTGGGTATTATCTTACAAAGAGACCTCTTCCACAGACCCTTGCATCTATAGGGTCTTTGTATGTTTCTTTTGTCTTTGGTTTATCATGTAGGGTAGCTTAGTTTTCTTTCTCCTTATATAAATCCCTTGTTCTTGCGCTTACTCCACATTGGTGTTCATGTTGTATAAAAACATTTTTCTAATGATTGGTATGGTTTTTCTCAGTTATTGCGCATTCAGTTTTGTATTGTGAAAATCATACGCTGTGGATTATGAATCATATGAAATTTGGGTAATTGAACATTTCTTTTTGAAGCCATGAAAGGTCATAAAGCTTTGGAATGTTAAGTTTTTCAGGCTTGCTGAACTTCCATACAAGAAAAATGTTCCTCTTAATTGTGAATCAATTGAGAAAATAGCGAAATACGCATCTACTATAGTCAATCTTTTGATTTTATTCATAAGGTAATCAATGTTTCTCAACTGGGATGGTGGTACTGGTATGCACAAGTATGATGTTCCTGCCATCCCTCCTCAAGCTTTGGACAGTGTATACAGAACCTGGTCAAGTTTTATTCCACTTTGTTTATGGAACAAAAAGGAAGGGTGGGTGACCCTACCTAATTGATAAGCCTATTCCTCATCTTCAAGATCCGAGCTTATCCATTTGTTTGCAGCGTCTCTCTGAAAACGGGTCAATGTCGTTATTGCATTGGAATTCTTGTTCCAATATACTGCAGGTATTCCCTTCATTGCGAACTGTAATCCACTCTACGGTTTCACTGAGTAAGGAACGTCCCGAATGGCTGTTCAAGCCAGTCAGAGAAGCGCATTATGCCTTGTGTTTTTCGCTGTCATCACTCGTGGCAACATTCTTCATCCTCGCAATATTTCTGCTTGATTTGCTGTTAGTTCAATCATTTTGGTGAAATTCGGTTTCAAGTAGGAATGGGGAGATTGCTCGAAGCTAGCACAATTGCCCTTGGTGCCGCTCAAGTACAAATTTTCATGAAATTCGGTTTCAAAAACGTACTCAATCGTCCAAACTCTGCTACCTGCGATTCATATCTGTGTTCTTCACTTTCCAATCAAAGAGCAAATTTCATCATCCAAACTATTCTTACTTCAATTCTTCATATGTCTTTTTTTTCACTTTTCTCTCTGCAGTCTCCTTGGGGTGTCGCTCGTGGAGCCATTGTAGGACATCTTCTAGCAACATCTATCGCCATTCTTGGAGGAGGATTTCTGGCCAACTATATCTCTGAGAAACTGGTACAATCACTATTCTCTCTCTCTCTCTCTCTCTCTCTCTCTCTCACACACACACACACACACATACACACACACCGAGGAATTTGGAACACATTTCTACGACTAATCGAATTTCCAATCAGGTCGGCTATTTGGGTGGAGCAGTCTTTCTGGATTTTTACTGTAGCCACATTTGTAGGAGTGTTCTGATACATATTTGGGGAGTCATTGGAATGAAGTAAAAAAAAGAAGGAAATCTGTTTTACGAAAAAGAGATCTGATGTACCAAAATACAAATTGTTGAAGACGGCACATCATGTATTTTTTTAAGCACAATCGGATAAATTACAAATTGTTGTCGTCGTTGTAAGTCTGTTGATAGCAACTTATAGCGAGCTTTACCGTTAAGATTGTATCAATGTTAATCGATAATTCATCACTGCGAAACACCTAAGCCTGAAATTATTCGGTTATACAACTTCTATGTTTCACAATATCTTTAGGCTTGTTCAATTTGTTGATCTGGAAGAAAGCTACAAAAAAATCCATGAAGAAAAGAAGAGTGTACTCAAGAATGCTTCAGAATCTGAATGAAATCCTGGTTATAATATCGTTGACAAAACCATATAAACTCATAAACACGTATGCACCGACAATATGCCGCACCTTGCATCTTGTGTGTCAACTTGTGTGACAAGAGGGTAGAACAGCAGAGAGATCTATAAACCAAAATTACCCAAAATATGAAGCGTCGAAATAAAGCGTCAAAATATGCACCTACAATATGAAGCGTCGTGAAGTGTCGAAAATCAAAATCATCTTTCACAGTGTGATTCATGTTCGTATAGCACCTTCTTATTCTCCCCTGGCCCCTGCCGAAAATGGTAGACATTGGTCGAGGAGTAGTAGTTGAACGGAATCAATCGAGTACGAGTAGACAATGAGACATAGCCAAGATATTTTCCAATGGTCCAGACGCCTTTCTTACCAACTAGTATTAGTGCCAATGTGTGGTGGAAAAAGTTCTGAAGCGTTGCTCTGGAATAATTTTCCTAAGCATAGACAGGAGAGCATTTCGACAATTCACTTCAAGCACAGGGAAATCTGTTGAAAGAATTCCTCCTGCCCTCAAGCCGTTCGTTTGTTTACACATTTACCTTGCCTGCCCGTAGTCTCTTTCTCAAGCTTGTAATGACTTCTAAAAGTACACATTGTATTTTTTGGTGTATGAAACAATACAAAATGAAATAAATGAACAATGAAGGGTTCTCTGCTAGCAAAAAATGTTCTGTCGATGTAAAAGAACGTAACAGTACCACCCTCAACCCTCTCCCACATCATGGCCACCACGGAATTACTTCCGCTTTCCACAACGATCATTTTTTGCATTACAACGTTCTTATGTTTTCCTATATTGAAAAATTACTGCAATTTCATGAAATTTTGAAGCGCTGTGAAGTGTGGAGAGCGGAGACGAGCCTTTGGATATGTAAATCATCCTTTCCAATGATATTGGTGTAGGTTGGTTTTCAGGAGCAGTAAAGAGTTATGTCCAATTTCATCACATGATTTTCTTCAAATTAAAATTCGGCGGTGGATTATCCTATCCCACACACTAGCAATCACAATGCGTAAACTGCCCGGAAAAGCAGCAGGTGTAATAGATCAATATCTTGCACTGGCTCACAGTTGACATATGTAGTCGACACGGGCTTTGGGCTTTGCTATTTGCAGGGAACCACGCAAGGAAAAATGCATTTGGGTCCATTTCGGGTTCCACAAAAATTTTAAAAAATATCCATAAATTTTTTAACATTATTTTATGGGGACTTGTAAAAAATCAGCTCCAATGGACGTCGGTAAGTATTACTTTTGAATTCGTGATTTTTTATAGGTCCCCATAAAATAATATTCGAAAATTTATGGATATTTTTCTAAATTTTTGTAGAATCCGAAATGGACCTCTAGTGTTTAATGGCGGAGGCCGCTCGCTAGTGTTTTTGAAGTGGAACACATACGGAGGAAGGTAATTTCTAAATCTCGGATTCAATCGAGCAGTGACTCGGGAGATTTCAGAAGCCTATTAGACTTGCCGAGTTAAGAATGATCCGAGCCCGTGCGACAACTCCCTTGATATTTCCCAAATCTTGCTTACTCTCTGTACTATTAACTCCTAAGGCACAGAAAATAGAACCTCAAATCAAGCATCCATATTTTCACACACCTTCCATTAATCCCCTCAATATTCAGCCATGGTGAAATTTATGCATTTTCATTTCTTTCCGTGCATGAAAAGATCAGGGGCGCTGCTATTTGTAGCCCGTTATTTTCTCCCATAACCCATTAAAAAATTTTGAAAATTATATTTCGGTAACTA
>JAOTQK010000012.1:4083057-4097524 GCA_025642025.1 Rhododendron ferrugineum
CTCTCTCTCTCTCTCTCTCTCTCTCTCTCTCTCTCTCTCTCTCTCTCTCTCTCTCTCTCTCTCTCTCTCTCTCAGCTGTGTTAAGATTCTTAAGAGCAAGTCCGCGTATTAGGTAATAAGTTTATCAAATGTTATTTTCGAAAAATGTTTTAGCACTCCCTTTTTCTTCATTAACACTCTTTTTTTTCACGTAAATTACCAATTTTCCCTTTAAATAGAAGAATGACTAATGAGGTAAGAGTAATTTAATAATTTTACATGAATAAAAAGACATAAGGAGAGCGTCAGTCAATAAAAAAAAATGGGAAAATCATTTTTTTTTGGTTTAGCTGCAATGTAATTTTTTTTTTTGGGTCATATATCAAAAGCATTTATATTATCCAAACCCTTTCCCAATACCTAACAACGGTATCAACTTCTTCTTCCGAAATTTTGAACCCACAACTTCACTGCACCTAAATACAACTACACAACTGTTGGGGCCAAATGCCGCAGTTGGCTAACTATAATTTGAAGACACTAAATAATGCTAATATTGTTGCACTGGATAGGTGTCATTCTGACACAATCTCAAATGTAGATTATTTAAACCCATTTCATTATTCAAATGATCAATTGAGTTGAATAACAAGTGAACGCAGAGGGACATGAGCAGCCATAGCTAGTTGGCCATCTACATGATAAAAAAAAAAAACAGAAGAGAACTTCAGAGGGTTTGTTATCACTCATAAGTTAGAACTCCCATTTGATTGCTTGGATCAGTTATAGAATTACATTCCCAATTTTGAGGGAGGGCATTGACAGCATTTGAATGCTTACATTGATGAACTGATTATGGAAATTCAGTAGATTGGCCAAATATTCAACAGAAATGAAGAGATCATTCATGAGATAGAGAGAAGAAAGGAGATGTTCAATCATATGTTCATTTCTGTAACTAAATTCTCGATGCTTCCGAACACCACAACTACCTCTATATATGTACTCGAAAAGCTTAAGCTATTAAGTGGATAGGTCCAGACATCATATTAATGTCTTTATACCTTACCAGCATTACCTGAAAATACTTCAAACATGCACTGACAAGTACATCCACCAACAAATAATTTCCAACCAAATGGTATGCAGTCAAAATGGGGTCAAAAATCGAAAAGTAAAATCAGTTAATTTCAGGCTCAGGCTTCCCCAATAATGGATTTATAGTTTGACAGAGCTACGATTCTCGATCATAGAACTTACTATCACACCGATTCATGCCTACAAGAACCATGATCGGGAACTAATCTCATGGTGCTTAAAGTACAGAATAAACGTCTGTCGTCTTCAATGGGAGTAACTAATTCCAAGTTGTGTCCACCTACAACAGCCGGCCATCATTTTCTTGAAAACTGATTTCTTTCATTTACTTTACTCCATAAGGCTCCCAAAAAAGGTCTCAGAACACTCCTAGAAATGCGGCTACAGCAAACACCAGAAACAGTGCTGCACCCAAGTAGCCGACCTGATTGCAAATCCGGTTGGTCATAGAATAGGTCCGCCTTTCAGAGATAACATTATGGTAAAATCAGAATGCAGGCTAGTTCAGGATGTCAAAACTCTTACACTTGAAGAATCCAAATGAATTTGTCCAGTCGGTCATTCGTAATTATAGCTCCAATTGAATTAGGAATCAACCCCAGCACGAGACGAGAATTCAACTCAGAGGGATAAAGAAAAATATGCATAGAAACATGTTGATCTCATTGGCCCATTATCACATGAGAAAACATTGGCTTGTTGGCTGTTGCAGAGAAACCGAGATAAAAAAAAACTTAATAGAAAGTCTATGGATAACACGATAACAACAGCAGTAAACGGTGGCAAACAATTTTGGACAATTAATAGGACATTTTCTTTCTGAAAGTGATTGAACTAACAGTAAATCAAGCAGGAATCTATGAGGATGAAGAATGTTGCCACAGATAAGGAGATGAAGATGCTTACAGCAAAACATATGAGGCTTAATGACTTCCACACAATTTTGAGTGGATTTGATAGTCTCTTGGAGGCCTCTAGACAACACATACAGAATTCAAGACGTTCTTTTTGTCTTCTTCGCGGCTTTTTCACTTCAAGGATGGCCTCAACCCTCCTTTCTCGGGTTATGAGACCACTCGCGTAAAATATAAGGCTCTACGCGTGAAGAGCTAAAACTACAATGAAATTGAGCAGGAAAATTACCGCTCTACAAACAATCATTTTAAATGCTTTCGGCAAAACAAGTGCACAACAAATTATCTATCCCAAAAGCAAAAAGAGAGAAAAAGTGTTCGGTATTTAATCTTAGCTCATCTGAGCCGCTTTTGCCCACCAACGATGCCCTCTCTAGCCTTTCTAGAACAATCATCCAAAAACTTCCTCATACAATCATACAAGTGTACTAGATTACATTTCTAAATAAAATGAATACTTTCGATGCTTGCAAATTAGGTTCCATGGTTATAAAACAGGTGGAGGTTAGACGACATGAGCATTTGAGACTACAGCATGATGTAACAGTGGATCCTACTTTAGATGCTCGGAAACAGCAACACAGATGACTTGTCTTCCTTTGAGACTGAGAGTGATTCCTAGAGAGACCCTATTTTTAGTCGGGCATGCGAATGTAACATTATTCATGTCCCGTTCGCCAGAAAAGCATTGCTTCATTTGACAGTAACCAAATGTCCAGGGGACTCGCTAAACCTTGTCATAGTAAATAGCTAACCATCCAATCGATTCAGACACGAAGAAATAAAGGAAGTTGCATGGTCCAACCGTCGCACACTAGAAAGGGAGAGTTACGAAACTGGCACCATTCATCACTTCCATGTCTTTTAGAGAGAATAGAGTTTCCTATGCACAGATTAACTGAACTAAGGTGAAGAGCATACCCATATTTTTCCACCACGACGTGCATTCGGTGTGGAAAAGCAAGTTCCTAAAGCCTTAAATAGGTCAACCTGAATCAACCAATTTCCGAAGAAGATGGTAGTTATGTCACTGTGGTGGTAATGTTAGGAAGACACCCAAGCTAATTTATCTGTTAAAACAAAACAAAGTAAGAACAGAGAAAGACAAGGTTCTCTATTTGCAGATTGCTCTAAAAGATGACAAAAATCAAAGAGTTGAGAGGGATGGAGCGATGGAAACAAAAATGCTATAAATGTTCTAAGTCGTGTCCAACTTTCCGAAGTGGCAGTCCAGATCATTAAGCTGCAGTCAAATTAAAAGTGTTAAATTGACGGGAACTAATGCCCAATCAAAGGGACATCTTTTGTTTACCAGCCATTCAACTGACAAGAAAAACTCTAGCTTCGAAACTTATTTCAAGTAAAAAACAAGCACCAATGTATAGCACCATTATTTATAGAGGTTGTAAGATTATTTCCAACTGATGATGCCTAAAAGAAAATAATAACACATTGGCCATAGCAGAATAATAAGAGGGTAAAAAAAAAATTTACCTGCTTAATTGCCTACATGAAGCCTGAGTTCTATTTTGTGCTAATCGTGCAGAGCAAGCAAATTAGTACAAACTTTCAAGATCCCAAAAGAGGGAAGACACAACATTATAACTATAATGGACAACAAAGAATCTTGCAGCAGGGTTCATGAAACTAGAGAGGAGGTCATAGCAGAGTAAACAAAGGATAGAAACATCAGTAAAGTAAGCTCCACCCAGAAAATCACATTGCAAATGGTATCATTTGGATAGCAAACGGCCAGTCTCTTCAATTATCTGTATGTCAAGTAATAGCAGTATGCAAGTGTTCAAACTCACTTCCCGGGCAGCCGATACAGAACATCAGAAATCCATTACATAACACTTAATTACGCATCCATATTTTTAGTATAAAAAACTCAAGACATGTTATTTAATCCCTTGGCACTTGTTTCTGAATAATTGCCACAGAAAAAGGAAATGACGAGGGAGAAAGAGAGAGGAAGGACGTTCAGGGTTCACTACAAATTTCAAGTCCTCAAAATACAAATCATGCCACAAACATACCAAGTTACGTCAGGATGGGAACAAAAACCACACAGTGGAGCATTTTCTTAACTAGAGCGTACAAATGGACCAATTTCTGCAGTGTTGACACCTATCTTTCCATGGGATACCAAAACAAAGTATTTTCCTCGAGTTTCATACACCACAGCATGACACGAGGACAATTCTTAAGAGTTCCCCCCATACCAAGTTACGTCAGGATGAGAACAAAACCAAACAGTGGAGCATTCTCTTAACTAGAGTGTAGAGATGGACCAATTTCCGCAGTGTTGACGCCTATCTTTCCATGGGATACCAAAACAATGTTTTTTCCTTGAGTTTCATAAACTACAGCATGGCATGAGGACAGTTCTTAAGAGGTCCCCCACCCCCACCGGTAGATTACCAAAAGAATGACACACAAGTGCCACATGAGGGTTTAACTTATCTCAAGTAACAGCAGGCTTACAAGTGTAAGTGGCCACCCGGCACCCGGTAATGGAAAATGACAGATGGGTAAAGTAGGAGGTTCAAAGTGTATTTATCCTTTATCAGAATATAAGCCTCACATAACAATATTTTTAACATTCAACAAAGAAACATAAAAAAAACTAAAATGCTGAAGTATTCAACCATTCATACATATTTGTGCTCTTAAATATATATTTCACGCCGTTTGTGCTCTCACCTGAATAGCTTTTCATGTAATAAATCATATGTTTAAGAATGTATTTTTTTTTACGCGGGAGGATCATTATTTAACAACTTAAGATAAGATTTACCAACAGAAAAGACCGTCTAGTGGAAAACAATTTATCAAATAGATGAATAACAAACACCAAAAGAATTTGACCTTACAAATTTATACTTTAACCTCAAGCAAAATTACGGACAAAAGGCAAATCTCAATGGGAAGAGGTCAATTGTAAAGCTGAAACTTGCTCCTAAAGTTGACATCAGACGACATAAATCCTTCCATGTCACTTGCACTAGCATCCATAATCTGACTACTACAAATCATTCCCTTAATAAAGTTTGGGAGACAGCCTTACTATCCTCCCTTGGCACAAGACTCAGAATCATTTTCAAAAAATTGCTATCCTCACCATCAACTGTAAGTAAATCCACCACTATGGACACGGTAGTTGCATCTGGTTTGAAATTCCTGTTGATTATTTCTTGCAGAAGGATCTTAACCTTTCGTCTGTCTCCCCTCTTCAGGAATGCCTGAACAACAATGTTAAAAGTCAAATCATCTGGTGGACAGCCGTCTTTCTCCATTTGCAAAAGTAACTCCTCAGCTTCATCTACCAAGGCTGCCTTACAAAGTCCACTAATCATTATAGTGTACATCTTAACATTGGGTTTCAAACCTTTAGCTAACAAGGTACTAAAAAGTTTTCGAGCATCTTCAATCTTCCCCGCTTCGCACATGCCATTAATGATGATATTATAAATAACAATATCAGGAACTATTCCTTGATCTTGCATTGACCGAAACACCTCTACTGCCTTGCCAATTTTTTGGTTCTTAAAGAATCCATCTAACAAGATTGAGTAAGTTAAAATGTCAGGATTTTGACCGCTACACATCATCTCGTGAAACATATGATCTGCTGCATTGCACCTCCCTACGCATAACAACCCCTTTAACAAAGTGTTGTAAGTATCGGTAGCAGGTTTTAACCCTTTACGCGATATTTCTCTAAAGAGATCCATGGCCTCGTCTATATTCATCTTATTGCAAAAACCATTGATTAGAATATTATAGCTACGGATATCATGTTCAAGGCCCTTATCAACTAGGGAGTTGAACACTTCTTTTGCTTTCTTCATTTGACCTTGCAAACAATATCCGTCCATCATTGTACTATAACTAATAACATTGGGTTCCTCACCTCTTCGGATCATGATTTGGAGTATGCCCTCGGCTTCTTCGGTCCTTCCCTCCTTGCAAAGTGCATTTATCAACATATTGAAGGTTACAACATTAGGGAAAATATTTTGCTCCGTCATGTCACTCAATATTCTTGCGGCATCCTTCGCTCGACCTGATTTGCATAAGCCGTCAACCAAGGAGCTGTAGGTGACCACATTAGGCATAATATCACAGCCTCTCATCTCCGATAAGAGGCTCAAAGCATGATCTACGTTCCCGTCCTTACAAAGGTTGTCGATGATTGTGTTATACATCACAACATTAGGCCTATAGTTCCATTGCTGCATGCTCCTCAACAACCGTATAGCCATTGTAGTGTCTCCTACTTTACAAAGTCCCTTCATGATTGTCCCATAGGTGATTTCATTAGGTTCGATGTCTCCATATTTTATCAACCTTATGAACAAATTCACAGCCTCAGAAGTCTTACCTTCTAAAACATACCCATTTATCAGAGTGGTGAAGGTAGCCACGTCTGGAGTGTAACCACACTTATAGAAGATACCCAAGATAGCAAACCCAAAATCCCCTCGATTCAACCGGCAGAAACAACTAATCAAAACATTCAGCGTATATTCATTAATTGGAATGCCCAACTCGCGGATTTGCTTATATAGAGAAATGACGGATGAATATTCCTTCATCTTGGCAACAGCAGTTAACAACTGAGTAAAATCGATGACAGAAGGCGGAGGTCGAAATCGGGTCATTTGTTGGAACAATCAAAGAGCATGGTCGAGCTTATCAAAACCCGTTTTAGATTTCTCCAGCAACAACTTCTTTAGTTGCTGCCGGTTCGTAATTGCAATGACATCAGTGGGATTAGGGTTTGTTGAAAATTGGGTAGTATGAAACAAGAGTGTATGATGATGGACAAAAGGGTTACCTTTCCGATAGTTACGCGCTGTCGTTGTCGCGCCGAAAATCGAAGCAACAGGAGCGATCATTCTTGGCATCTTGATGATAAAAACAGTTCCTTTTGGAGGAAGTGAGTGAATGAATTGGTGAAAAACAGGGGGGAATATTGAGAGGAAAACTACTGTTGGTTTGGAAAATGACGATCTAGGTGGTGGTGGAGATGTGTATACAGCCACCGAGCAAGTCCACGTATTGGGTAATAAATTTATCAAATGTTATTTTCGGAAAATGTTTTAGCACTCCCTTTTTCTTCATTAACACTCTTTTTTTTCCACTTACATTACCAATTTTCCCTTTAAATGGAAGACTGACTAAAGAGGTAAGGGTAGTTTAGTAATTTCACAATATTAAAAAGACATAAGGAGACTGTCAACAGAGAAAATGAGAGTGTGAAAATCATTTTTCCTATTTTTTGTTTAGCTGCAATGTTTTTTTTTGTCATATATCAAAAGCATTTATACTATCCATATTCTTTCCCAATACCAAACAACGGTATCAACTTCTTCCTAAATTTTGAACCCACAAGTTCACTGCATCTAAATACAATTACAGAACCGTTGGTGCCAAGTGCCGCACTTGGCTAACTCCAATTTTAAGATTCTAAATAATGCTAATATGCGGATCAAAAAAAAAAATAATGCTAATATTGTTGCACTGGATAGGTTTCATTCTCACACAATCTCAAATGTAAATTATTTAATAAAGAAATTTTTTAGTCCACTCAGACAAGGGCTTTGTTTGGCTAAGACAAAAAAATGTATTTTTATTCTTTTTCATTTTTTGTGTTAGCCAAACTAGGCCCTTGCCAAGCTAAAAAGAATTAATACAAGACAAAAATGTCCTTGCAAGTTTTTTTTCCCATTTTTTCTCATATTTTTTTTCCGTTTTGACAACTCTTTCTCTCTCTCTACATTCCAGATCACACTAGCTCCGCCGCAGTACAAATAACATTATATATTTTTTTGTTCACATACTACTTATATGTTGCTTTTTTCAAAATTGGTATTGATTTGCCCAATGATGCTATATTGAGAATTTTATTAGATGATGAAGTCCACTCTTGGAAGGAAATACTTGGCAGTGCTTTTGGAAGGAAAACAAAAGTGGAGTCTTGGTAGGCATGTGAAGTTTCCTTTCACATGTATCATGTATGCCTTGGTAGCCTATAAAACAAACGAATAATAGGGTTTCGGGGGAGAGGAGATTCACGGCTTGGAGGACGGAGGCCACGGCGCGGAACAGAGAACGAGAAGAGCAAAAGAATAATTTGTGAGGTTCTATTTTTATCTATGTTAGGCTAAACTTCTAAACTAGGGTTGATGATGAAACCTCATGAATATTATTGATTGGTTTTATGCATTTGATTTTTCCTACGTGCATTCATAGTTTATTGTTCTGATCTCATTAATTAATTTGGTAGAGACTCGGATATGGATTCAATCGGAATGGGTTTTTTTTCCATGATTTGATATCACCTTATTATTCGAATTGTACCAGAATTAATATTTAAGTACGGGATATCTACTGTGATTTGTTTATACGGATACAGTTGATAATTTTGGCTTAAACTTTGAAGCAGAGGAAGAACATATTTTCGATATAAATAAGAAGGGATTAACGACATATTATCCATGGTGGTTAAGATTAGCCTCTAAACCATTGTGCAGAAACAAAAGGAAAAATCATTGCATAAGATTAGTTGATAAATATTTGTGGGTGTAAATTCCGAAACCTTAGTTACTTTCCTCAACCGGCAATCTCACTATTTTTTTGTGCTAGTTTAATTATTATTTTGTCATTGTTTTATTTAAATTCTTAGTTTAAAAATCAATCACACCTTTTCTCAACTATGTTAGGGTTTAATCGATTTAAGTTTATCTAGTTTTTCCTATAAAAAATCATAGGTCCCTGTGGGTTCGACCTCGCACTTGCATAACTATACTTCAATACGATTCGTGCGCTTGCGAGTACATTAAAATTTCACAACAAGGAGCACCTCATCCAGTGGGCCAACATTTGTAATTCGCCCTTTGGGCGTTTTTGCGGATAAAAAAAAAACATTTGTAATTCTAAAGCCAACAAACAACGATACAGGTCAAAATATAAAAGAACTCTCTTTATTTATTGTTCCAACCAAAACAATGTACTATTCAAGAACCAATAACAAAAAAAAAATAAAAATCCAACTGCCCTTTACGCGGATCTTTGCATGTCCTTCGGTTGCGCTTTGAAGCATTGTGGCACCTCTGACATTTTATTGCCCTGATAAAAATTGCATACGCTAGAGGAAATAAACCTGCAAACAAAAGAGAATATATAATGGTATATGCAAGTTTTTGTACGTTATATGTTCTCTTTTTTTGGAATTCCACAGGACAGACTCTCACATATAATCATATATGTCACTCAAACATACAAATTTTATCGAATATTATGATGGATAAATAACCTTATATGTTAACAAATGAAAATTAAAGGAGAACATATATATGGATAAAAAAGATTATATAGAATTATATGTTCTATTCTATTTTAAAGAATCAGATGTAAACATATAGCATCATATGTTCTTCCACTGTAATGAAAAAGAGTTCAGAAGCTCATATGACGTTATATGTTCTCTTTTTGTTTTTAGAGTTACGTAGAACAGATGCACACTTATAACCTTATATGTTAAATAATCAAAGTTAATCGAGTACATATATGGATAGATAACCATATATGTTAAACAATCGAAACCCTAACCAAACCAAATCTGCACAAATAATTGTTAGGGATGCACACAACCTTCAACAGTAAATTTCACGCTGTTTGTTGGTTACCTTACACCTAGGCCTTATGGAGCAAAAACTTGATGGACTTTATTGTTTAGCCATCCACATACACACAGCTAGATAGAAGGAGACAATGAGATGGAGAGCTGACAATCCAGACTTCTGTATTCATAAAATCAACTACGAAAATATACATACACGTGTGTTTATACGTATGCGTTTGTCCCACAGTAAGAATCCTGCGTTCGCCGATATATTGCTGTGTTGTGCCTTCCAAATAAACCTCTCTCTCTCTCTCTCTAAGAATGGAATGATCTCTTTTATTTCCGCAGATTGGTAGCGTTGGGTCTCGGGCCACTTCCATGATCCTCGGAGATGATAGCTGCCACTGAGGGTTCCCTGCCAAGACACAAAACGTTAAGTATAAGAATCAGTAATGAACATCAATCACTCTATGAATTAATCAGAATGGATAAACCACACAAGACCACTTGCGTAAAATATAAGACTCTACGCGTGAAGAGCTAATAATACAACGAAATTGAACAGGAAAATTACCGCTCTACAAACAATCATTTTAATTGCTTTTGGCAGAACAAGTGCACAACAAATTATCTATCCCTAAAGCAAAAAGAGAGAGAAAAAGTGTCCGGTATTTGTTCTTAGCTGAGCCGCTTTTGCCCAACAATGATGCCCTCTCTAGACTTTCTAGAACAATCATCCAAAAACTTCCTCATACAATACAAGTGTACTAGCCTTTCTAGAACAATCATAAAAAAACTTCCTCTTGCAAATTAGGTTCCATGGTTATAAACAGGTGGAGGTTAGATGACATGAGCATTTGAGACTACAGCATGATGTAACCTATTTTTAGTTGGGCATGCTAATGTAACATTATTCATGTCCCATTCACCAGAAAAGCATTGCTTCATTTCACAGTAACCAAATGTCCAGGGGACTCGCTAAACCTTGTCATAGTAAATAGCTAACCATCCAATCGATTCAGACACGAAGAAATACGGAAGTTGCATGGTCCAACCTTCGCACACTAGAAAGGGAGAGTTACGAAACGGTCACCATTCATCACTTCCATGTCTTTCAGAGAGAATAGAGTTTCCAATGCACAGCTACGATTGACTGAACTAAGAAGAAGAGCGTGTGGAAAAGCAAACTCCTAAAGCCTTAAATAGGTCGACCTGAATCAACCAATTTCCAAAGAAGATGGATAGTTATGTCACTGTGTTGGTAATGGCAGGACAACACCCAAGCTAATTTTATCTGTTAAACAAAACAAAGTAAGTATGAACAGAGAAAGACAAGGTTCTCTATTTGCAGATTGCACAAAAAGATGACAAAGATCAATGAGTTGAGAGGGATGGAGTGATGGAAAACAACAACGCTACACATGTACAAAGTCGTGTCCAACTTTTTGAAGTGGCAGTCCAGATCATTAAGCTGCAGTCGAATTACGGGTGTTAAATTGACGGGAATTAATGTACAATTGAAGGGACATCTTTTGTTCATCAGCCATGCAACAGACAAGAAAAACTTTAGCTTCGAAACTTGTTTCAAGTAAAAAAACAAGCACCAATGTATAGCACCATTATTTGTAGAGCTCCTAAGATTATTTCCAACTGATGATGCCTGAAAGAAAATAATAACACATTGGCCATAGCAGAATAATAAGAGGGTAAAAAAACAATTTACCTGCTTAATTGCCAGGTTGGGTTTGGTTTACTTGCTTAATTGCCCGCATGAAGCTTGAGTTCAAAGGATCCAGAGATCTTGCATAAATAGGTCAAACACCTTTCATAACTTACATTCTATTTTGTGCTAATAATGCAGAGCAAGCAAATTAGTACAAATTTTCAAGATCCCGAAAGAGAGGGAAGACACCATACTATAACTATAATGGACAACAAAGAATCTTGTAGCAGGGTTCAGGAAACTATTTACCAAGGAAAAAAGACATTCAAGAAGAAAAAAAAAAGACGTCCAACTCTATTAAAGAAGAAACATACACAGAGTTTAACAATTACAGTGTAACATCATGAAACATTAGGAGTACAAGACATCTATCTGTTCATTAAAGAGGTCAATGCTAACATGAAACTCACTTCCCGGGCAGCCGATACAGAACATCAGAAATCCATTACATACCACTTAATTATGTATCCATATTTTTAGTATAAAAAACTCAAGACATGTTATTTAATCCCTTGGCACTTGTTTCTGAATAATTGCCGCAGAAAAAGGAAACGACGAGGATTTACTAACAGAAACGACTGTCTAGTGGAAACCAATTTATCAAATAGATGAATAACAAACACCAAAAGAATTTGACCTTACAAATTTATACTTTAACCTCAAGCAAAATTACGTACAAAAGGCAAATCTCAATGGAAGAGGTCAATGGAAAAGCTGAAACTTGCTCCTAAAGTTGACATCGGATGTCATAAATCCTTCCATGTCACTTGCACTAGCATCCATAATCTGACTACTACAAATCAATCCCTTATTAAAGTTTGGGAGACAGCCTTACTATCCTCCCTTGGCACAAGACTCTGGATCATTTTTAAAAGATCGCTATCCTCACCCTCAGCCGGAAGTAAATCAACTAATATGGACATGGTAAATGCATCAGGTGAGAATTTCCTGTTGATTATTTCTTGCAGAAGGATCTTAACCTTATCTATGTCTCCTCTCTTCAGGAATGCCCGAACAACAATATTGTAAGTAACATCATTTGGTGGGCACCCATATCCCTCCATTTGCAAGAGTAACTCCTCAGCTTCATTTAGCAGGGCCTCCTTACAAAGTCCACTAATCATTGTGTTGTAAATCTTAACATCGGGTTTCAAACCTTTAGCTAAAAAGGTGCTAAAAAGTTTTCGAGCATCTTCAATCTTCCCTGCTTTGCACAACCCATTAATGACGATAAGATAAATAACAATATCAGGAACTATTCCTTGATCTTGCATTGAACGAAACACCTCTAATGCCTTGCCAAGTTTTTGGTTCTTAAAGAATCCATCTAACAAGATTCTGTAAGTTACAATGTTAGGATTTTGACCGCTACACATCATCGCATGAAATACATGATCAGCTGCATGACATCTCCCTACGCACAACAGCCCCTTTAACAAAGTGTTGTAAGTAAAGGTAGTAGGTTTGAACCCTTTACGAGGCATTTCTCTGAAGAGATATATGGCCTTGTCTATATTCATCTTATTGCAGAAACCATTGATTAAGATATTATAGCTACGGATACTAGGCTCAAGGCTCTTATCAACTAGGGAGTTGAACACTTGTTTTGCTTTCTTCATTTGGCCTTGCAAACAATATCCGTCCATCAGCGTATTATAAGTGACAAGATCGGGTTTCTTACCTCTTTGGACCATGATCTCAAGTATGCCCTCCACTTCTTCGGTCCTTCCCTCCTTGCAATGTGCATCCACCAACATATTGAAGGTTATAACATTAGGCAAAATGTTTTGTTCCGCCATGTCACTCAGTATTCTTGTGGCATCCTTCCCACGACTTGATTTGCATAAGCCATCAACCAAAGAGTTGTAGGTGACCAAATCAGGCATAATATCCCACTCTCTCATCTCTGATAAGAGGCTCAAAGCATCATCTATTTTCCCGTCCTTACAAAGGTTGTCGATGATTGTGCTATACATCACAACATTAGGCCTATAGTTACATTGCTGCATATTCCTCAGCAACCGTATAGCCATTGTAGTGTCTCCTACTTTACAAAGTCCCTTCATAACTGTCCCATAGGCCATAGGTGATTTCATTAGGTTTGATGTCCCCATATTTTATCAACCTTATGAACAAATTCACAGCCTCAGAAGTCTTACCTTCTAAAACATACCCATTTATCAGAGTGGTGAAGGTAGCCACGTCTGGAGTGTAACCACACTTATAGAAGATACCCAAGATAGCAAACCCAAAATCCCCTCGATTCAACCGGCAGAAACAATTGATCAAAACATTCAGCGTATATTCATTAATTGGAATGCCCAACTTGCGGATTTGCTTAGATAGAGAAATGACGGATGAATATTCCTTCATCTTGGCAATAGCAGTTAACAACTGAGTAAAATCGATGACAGAAGGCGGAGGTCGAAATCGGGCCATTTGTTGGAACAAACTAAGAGCATCGTCGAGCTTATGAAAACCCGTCTTAGATTTCTCCGACAACAACTTCTGTAGTTGCTGCCGGTTCGTGATTGCGATGACATCAGTGGGATTAGGGTTTGCAGAAAAATGGGTAGTACGGAACAAGAGTGTATGATGATGGAGAAATGGGTTACCTTTTGGATAGTTACGTGCCGTCGTCGTTGGGCTGAAAATCAAAGCAACAGCAGCCATTCTTCTTGTTCGCATCTTGTCTTGATCATAAAAACAGTTCCTTTAGGAGGAAGTGAGAATTGGTGAAAACTAGTGTTGGGCTGGAAAATGACGACCTAGTAGAGTAAAGCGCCAAGTGAATTGTGAGTGTGGACTGGAGGAAAGAGAACAACAAAATCGGCGGACTGAAGATTTGTTTCTCCTTGTGTTTTAATCAATCACCAAGGCCGTTCAGTTGCCAGGAAAGAATTGGAAAGTATGGAAAAATCAATTTTTTCATAACTTTCCGAGTGTTCAGTTGACAGGAAAATTCTAGGACTTACCAATTTAAGTTTTCCTGCAGGAATTACTTTCTTGCAAAAGTGATCATGCAAAAAACACAGGATTTTGTGTCGCGGGAAAAGGAAAATGAGTGAACACTCACAAAATTTTCCCGAAAGTTTCTTTTTCCTGACAAATGAACAACTA
>JAOTQK010000012.1:4097624-4112519 GCA_025642025.1 Rhododendron ferrugineum
TTGGTTGAAGTTGTAGTTGTGTTCTCTGGATAGGAGTTGGTTTTAGATTTGATTTGTATAGGTTATCAATTCTTTTCCTTTACTTCATAGTTTGTAATTCTCCTTTGAAAGGAGTATATATAGTTGTATAGTCAGGAGACTCTCCTTGACATTGTTTGTTTGGTTGGGGCTTTTTTTAATAGAATCGTACTTATCAAAAAAAAAATTAGGCTCTGTTTGAAACTTATGGAAAGGAAAGAAAAAGAAAAGAAAAGAAAAGAAAATTAAAAAAATTTCCCTTTCATTGTTTGGTCAAAAGAGAAAGAGAGAAGAAAATAAAAGTTCTAAGTTCAGTGAATAGTAAATTTTCCCTCCTATTTTCCTCTTATTTTCCTCCCTTTTTCTTTTCCTTTCCTTTCTTTTCTTTTTTATAGGTTCCAAACAGAGCCTTAATCAATCACCAATATTACTCTTCTAAATCAAGACTATCTTGATAAGTCTGTTTGTCTTTTTCTAAATCGAGAAGATCTTGATCAGTCTTCTCTTTTTCTTCTGAAGAGATCTTCTCTTCTTATTCTAAATCGAGACCATCTAGATAAGTCTGGTCGTCTTCTTCTAAATAGAGAAGATCTTGTTTTTTGAATCGAGACGATCTTGATCTCTTCTATCACTAATGTTACGATCGTTAAGAGCAAGTCCAAAAAGAAAAAAAGAAAAAAAAACACTTTAACAAAAGTTATTTTTGGGATAGAATTTTAGCACTCCTTTTTTTTTCGGTTGACACTTTTTTTTATCTTATTGTTCCACTTGAAATTATAAATTTCCCTCCAAATAGGAGTAGAAAAAAGTGATTAAAGAGGTAACGGTAATTTGGTAATTTCACATAAATAAAAAACAAAATATAAAGGTAAGAATATAAGTTTTGTTTAGTACAATGATAAAAATATTAGGGTAAAAATATAAAAAAAATAGTATAATGATAATTAGATTAGTAATAAAAGTATAATTTTATATACAAATACATTTCGGGGCGGGATACTTTCATCCCGAACCCGGCCGGGTTTTAGATTTTTTACCCCGACCCCAACCCTATACCCGAAAATGAAGTGTGAACTGCGCCCCGTTTGAGTGGGGCGGGTAGGTCCAATTGCCAAGCCTAGTATCAATTTCTTCTCCTTAAAATTTGAACCACAAACAGTTACACAGCCGTTGGGGTCAAGTGCCGGAGATGACGAGCAACAATTTCAATTTTGGCTTGCGTTTTGGAAAAAAAAAATTCAACTCAAAATCACTCATTACCCATACCTCCAATCATTACTTTCCTTTCTTTTTCTACTCTATTTTTATCCAATTTCTTTCTCTGCTCATGACCCATCTTTTCAATTATTTCTCTCTCTACTCATTACCCACATCTCCATTTATTATCCTAATTTATCTCTTCATTCATTACCCCAAAAACCAAACTAAAAAATTCTAAAAAATCCATCCAAACACAGCATTAATGCCTAGTATTATTGTACTGGGTGGGTGTTATTCTGGCACAATCTCAAATCTAGATTATTTACAATCCATTTCATTATTCAATGATGATCATCAATTGAGTTGAATAACAAGTGACGCGGAGGGACATGAGCAGCCATAGCTAGTTGGCCATCTACATTATACGTAAAAAAAAAAAAAAAAAAGAGAACTGCAAAGGGTTTGTTCACTAAACTCCAATTTGATTGCTTGGATATCAGTTATAGAATGACATCCCCAATTTTGAGGGAGGGCATTGACAGCATTTGAATGCTAACATGGTGGACTGATTATGGAAATTCACTAGATTGGCCAAATATTCAACAGAAATGAAGAGATCATTCATGAGAGAGAGAGAAGAAAGGAGATGTTCAATCATATGTTCATTTCTGTAACTAAATTCTCGATGCTTCCGAACACCGCAATTACCCCTTATATCTCATCCAAAAGCTTAAGCTATTAGGTGGGTAGGTCCCCATTCCTGGAAGAGATAATATTATGGTAAAATCGGAATGCATGCTAGTTCAGGATGTCAAAACTCTTACACTTGAAGAATCCAAATGAATTTGTCCAGTCGGTCATAATTATAGCTCCAACTGAATTAGGAATCAACCCCAGCACGAGACGAGAATTCAACTCAGAGGGATAAAGAAAATCACTATACATAGAAACATATTGATTTCATTGGCCCATTATCACATGAGAAAACATTGGCTTGTTGGCTGTTGCAGAGAAACCGAGATAAAAACTTCATAGAGAGTCTATGGATAACATGATATTGGGTAGCTAGGCTTATTTGCTTGGTTAATGACTCCCTTTTGGGATGATATCCAACGTCGTTGGTGTAATCAGTTGTTTCTGGTATAATACAACTCCTACCATTTTGGCAAAATAAAAAAAAAACCTGATAACAGCAGCTGTAAACGGTGGCAATTGCAACAATTTTGAACAATTAATAGGACGTTTTCTTTCTGAAAGTCATTGAACTAACAGTAAATCAAGCAGGGATCTTATGAGGATAAGAATGTTGCCACAGATAAGGAGAAGAAGATGCTTACAGCAAAAAAATAAGAGGCTTAATGACTTCCACACAATTTGGAGTGGATTTGATAGTCGCTTGGAGGCCTCTAGACAACACATACAGAATTTAAGACGTTCTTTTTGTCTTCTTCGGGGCTTTTTCACTTCAAGGATGGCCTCAAGCCTTGGGATCCTCCGGACCATGTACCTCTTTGTTTGTTGGTTAGCCTCAACATAATTGACATAAGGTGATTCCAAGGAGACGAGTGTGAGCTGAACATGGCAAAGTATTTCTTGATGAATGCAATAGTTTTGCAGACGATGAATACAAGCAGTGATAAGACATAATTGATATACAGCGATTCCGAGGAGACAAGTGTGAGCTGAACACGGTGAAGTATTTCTTGATGAATGCTAAAGTTTTGCAGACGATGAACATAAGCTGTCATAAGAGGCAAATGTAAGAAGAAGAGGCGAAGGTTAACAGGGAGTTTCTGGAAGTACCAAGGGCCTCAACTGCAGCTTCTGTAGTAAGGTGCTAATAAATGTTACTTCTTCCCTTGGACTAATTTGAAGAAAACAATACGCTGAAATGGCCATAACTCGACTGCTCTTGAATATTTTTTCTTCTTTTTGCACATCCAAAAAGCATCGATGCTGGAGAGAGAATGTATGGAAGCTGATTGAACTGAAGTGGCTCAACTTGATATCTTGGTCAGTATTTTCCTCCCTCTCTTCATAGCTCCAAGATCCACTACCAGCACTAGATGCATGTCCTTTGATTTTACTACAGGTAGATGTCGACCTTGATAGTTCTCTACATCTTAACAAGATTATATACATTTCCAATTATGCGTGGTAAAATTTTAAGTTGTATTGTAATTGTGTACGTTGATTAAAAAAAATTTACTACGATAAATTTTTGGTAGATTTTTTGTAATTTATTTTGCCAAAACTTGATATTGCCTTTTCATAGGATGTAAAAAAAATTTACATACCAAATGTTAAATTTGTGATACAGAAAGGCCTAAACACAACGCGTTTGTCTGGTCGCTCAGATTCCCTTCCGCTCTTTCTTTGTTGGCTGTGGTCAAACACTTCAATGACAATGAGGATTCTTTCCAGCCCTAGAATCAGAATGGTGGCTTCCAATTACTACTACTCAACAAGAAAAGGTACCTCTCTTCTCCTTTCCCTCAACTTTAACCCATTGCTGCCTCATATAGCGTTGCTTCACTCCCAAATTCCAACCAACCCTTTTGCTCCTGATTCCCTTGCAAACATGTGGCAAACTGACGGTACTACGATTGGGTTGTGATTTCGTTCTCAATGTGCCAAGTGTAATTTGCCTACACATGGCTCAACATCCTCCATCTCCATTTGATTGAATTTATGGACGATAAGTCTGCTGAGAGGCTCCTCGGTAGCTGTCCCATACTTGAGGAGTTGTATTTATTAGCATGTAGAGGGAAAACATGTTTGCATTTTGAAAATTTCAGCTCCTGCCCTGAAGAGTTTGACTGTAACGTACATATCCTGCTACAAAATGTCGGCCCCATAGTTATCTCGATCTTTGTGACAGTTTTCCCTTGCAAGATTGAAGTTGATGCCCCTAGTCTGTTATACATTAAATACGCTGGTTTAGTAGCAGAAGACTTTGCCATGAAGGTCTTGAGTTCTCAGCTGGTTGAAGCTCGTATTGATTTTGAGTTGTGCCTGAAACAATGCGGGGATGTTTATGAAAAATCCTTACTTGAACTTCTTGAAGGGATTTCTAATGTCCTAACTCTACTCATACCTGGTGATTGCATGCAGGTTAGCTTTATTATCTTCAGTTGTTCATGATTAAGGTTGTTTTCACCTTTGTATAACCAAGCAATTTCAGTGAGCGTGCTTGTTTGATCGTTTTTCTACTCTTCTGGAGTTCTTTTGAGTCTGATTTTGTTTGTTCTCATGTAGACACTTGAAAGATATTCTTACAGACTGAAACTGACGGTGTTTCCTTATTTGACTTCTTTGAAGCTCGGTGTTGAAAGAGATGTCGACTGGCGAGCGCTGCTAGACATACTTGAAAGATCACCGAATCTGAGAACTCTTATTTTCGAGGAGGTGGGCTATGGTGTTCTCAACTGTTTAAGAAGTTTTCTTCCGCCTTTTCTGCGTATTAAATTTTAATTTGTCTTCTTAGGGCCTTTTTCACTTTAAGGATGGCCTCAAGCCATGGGATCCTCCTGAGCATATACCTCCTTGTTTGTTGGTTAGCCTCAACATAATTGACATACGGAGATTCCAAGAAGACAAATGTGAGCTGAACATGGTGAAGTATTTCTTGATGAATGCAAGTTCTGCAGACGATGAATATAAGCTGTGATTAGAGGCAAATGCAAGAAGAGGCGTCGAAGGTTAACAGGAAGTTGCTGGAAATACCAAGGGGCTCAACAAGTTGTAAAATTTTGGATTCTTCCAGTTAAGTTGGCCTTGGAACATCGTCATAACTTGAACTTTCGATTATATGACATAAGTTGAACTTTCGATTATATGAGAGTATATTTGTGTCATACGTACTCTAACCTTGAATTAGTACGATCTAATGTTCTATACAAGCGCAGCTTCTCCAGTAATGTGCTAAATGTTACTTCTTCCCTTGGATTAATTTGAGGAAATAATATGCTACTCTCGATTGCTCTTGAATGTTTATTCTTTTTGCTACATGAGTCTCAGAATCTTACGCGCATCTCGACTAATCATGGGGTACAATCCCATCTCCAACTTATGGAGAGCCCAATTAAAGTTGAAGAAAAACTCCGCAAGGATGGGCCTCCAAAGGAGTTGATAACACCTGAGAGGTTTCGAACATGAGATCTTAGGATGGAGCGAACCACTATGTCGCGGACCTTGACCACCCCAAAGGGGTTAATAACACCTATGAGGTTTCGAACTAGAGATCTTAGGATGGAGCAAACCCTATGTCCCGGATCTTGACTACTAGGCTAACCACCTTCTTGTTGGAACTTTTGCATTTGCTAAGTATCCAAAAAAACATATACCCCAGGCTTTAAGGAGCAAAAACTTGACGAACTTTATGGAGCAAAAACATATACCCCAGGTTGAGAATGAGATGGAGAACGGACAATCCAGACTTCTGTATTCATAAAATGAACTATGAAAATATAGATACATGTGTTTACACATATGAGTTTGTCCCACAGTAAGAATACTGCGTTCGCCGATATATTGGTGTCTTGTGCCTTCGAAATAAACCTACCCCTCTCTCTCTCTCTCTCTCTCTCTCTCTCTCTCTCTCTCTCTCTCAGAAAGGAATGATCTCTTTTATTTCCACAGATTTGTAGCGTTGGTCTCAGACCACTTCCATGATCCTCGGGAGATGATATATAGCTGCCGCTGAGGGCTCCCTGCCAAGATACAAAGCATAAAGAACAAGAATCAGTAATGAACATCAATCACTCTATGAATGAATCAGAATGGATAAACTACACAAGACCAATGCCTGAATTTCATTGAACCAAGAAACAAGGGTTGTAGAGAAATGGAAAACTCAATGCTTTGACACAAAGAACAATTGGAGATTACAAAAGTACTAAGCAGCGAGGAAAAAAATCAGTACCGGTAGCCCAGTGTTGTAGGAGAGCGTGATATTCCAATTGCTTCATACCACAAAATGTTAATTGTCAATCGACAAAACAAGAACTTAGGGTAGATATCCAGCGAAATCTATATTAGAACAAAATAAACTAACTTAGGGTAGATATAAGGACTTCCATGTAAAAGTGCACGGTACGAAATCAATCTTTTTTACATTCGTCTCTGTAAATGGTTTCAAACCTAATCCGACTACCTCAACAATGTTGCCTACATAGTAGAAAAATCACGGATATAGTCATTCCATATATGTGCTGCAATAGTATCTCGCAACTGCAAGGTATATTCTAGTTCTTCTTCTTCAAGTGGAATGTCCAAAACTTGGGTGTCGCCATTTAACACTGGCTGCTGCTCAATTTCTAAAGGTGGCATTGGATCTTCCAATTGCAGAGCAGCTTCCTGTTCATACATTCTGAAGATCCAATCGTCCCGTTTCTCGCCACGGATGTAATTGTGGATGGCACATGCTGCTACAACTAACTTCACCTGGGTTGGAAAAGGGTAAGGAGGTGCAGTCATCAAAATTGGGAAACGTGCCTTCAAGGCCCCAAACGTGCGATCAGCAACACTACGTAGCAATGAGTGCCGATGGTTAAACAGATCTTTGGCATCCTGTGGATGTACAACATCACTAAGGCTGTATGGAACACCATGATACGGAGCAATGAAGCCCGGGATGTTAGCATACTTTGTGTCCACCAAGTAGAATTTACCTGCATCAGAAAGTTTTTTAATCCACATAAGATAACAGGGGTTTACAACAACAATTGATATGAGATCCCAATTTGTTGCAAGTACTCGTTTTTTCAGGCATAAATCAGGATTATTAATACCTAGTTCATGACATAATCATCAATACCCCACGGGGTAAAGGAAGAGAGAGTGTACCAAAGCCAGAATAGGAGAAAAGCAAAAGAACCTCCCAAAGCAAAAGGAGAGAAGCACAAAAGACAAAAGGAAAAAGAAAACGATGAAACCATTTTTATTTTTTATTTTTATTTTATCTTAGGACGGAACCATTTTTATTTTTTTTATCCTAAAAGGACGGAACCATTTATATCAATAAAAATTTAGATGGAAGTTGACACAGAACATCCTCCTTAACAATACAATTTATACATTCCACGACAAATACTTTACAAGCAACTAAGATACATTGGCATGATCCCAAGTAGTCCACTGGACCACTATCCAATCTTTAATGTGAATCGTAATTTCGTTGAACCTTATAGAATTACCTTCAGGGACCTGAAGTTTGTTACGCCTTATGAGAGCCGAATTAAGAACTTGTAAATCTGTTGCAGCACCTTCCCATCCAGCTAGAACGTAATGGAACTTCATATCAAATGAGCAGGCTGCCAGTACAATTTGAGAAAGGGAACCGTTTTTGTTACGAAAAGGTCCTTGCTCATCTACACCCACCATCACCGGGATGTGTATACAGTCAACTGCTCCCACACAATCCTAATACAAAATCATTGATACCGATTTGACTTTCATTTCTAGTTTGAACCACTGCGTTAGTTCATGGATTACAAGCTGATTACCTTGAAGTAAGGATAAAATCTGGGATCTTCTTGGACTTCTGGTGGAATATCCGTCTCCGCACCCTGAAAGAAATCTAATGAGATAGCCATAATTGCATTAAGGACATTGTTGAAATGGCGACTGATGGTTTCCCCCGAGTATCTGAATAGCTCTTGAACTGCTCTAGTTCGTAGATTATGGCCAATTATGAACATGAATATGGCTAATTGTTCCTCAATCTTGATTCGATTCGTGTGACGTAACAAGCCTCGTGCTTGTAAAATGTCGCATAACTTGTAAAATACATGCTTATCCATGCGGAAATTCTCCAAACAATGTTCGTTCTGACCATTGAGAACTTCGTCCACAAATTTTGTGCCATTAGAAGCTAGAGTACGACCCATTTCTTTGGGTAGATAATTCTCAAAGATACTATCTTTTTCGTCATCAGAGCTCTCCATGCAAAGCAATGACCTGTAATCACATAAATCAAAAGGATGAATTTACATACATCAACGTTGTTGTTTTCCAATTGTTCACTAAACTAACAGCAAAGTAGTGTATCATTAGACACAGAATAAAAAGAGATGCAAACACTGAGTGCTTGGATAGAAGGCTGCAATCCAAATAAACTACAAAAGATCGATCTGAAGCCACATGACACAAATGTCAAGGTAATACACTTTAAAACCGGCCTAAGCAACAAGACCTTGAGCACAAATACTCTAAAAGTAATGTGCTCAACTTTTGTGCTTATCTCTAATACAATCTTTAACTCTTATCTTGACTCAATCTTTGAGCCATTTAAAACAATCCCACATTCCCACCTGCTTGACAAAATGTCCCCATTAAATAACAGCCATTTGATGTGATCAATTTTGTATAAACTACCTACCCAAGAGTGTAAGAACAAACTAGTAGACTGAATAAACCCCTCAAAACTAATAAGATGAACCAGCAGGTTTAGGTTAGTTTTCCAAAAGCATTTTACACAAGCTTTTGTAAGGTTCCAGTGTTTTAATGAAACGAAATTACCAAAGCCAGCCAGTGCAATCCATTTACATTACGTACTGCATAACATGACCGTCTGTCCTGTTAATTAGTACTCATTTTTACCTGTTCCTCAGACTTGTACTGCATTGATGTACTATAATGCACTTGGAGCCTTCCTCTTTGCAAAGCACAATTATAGCATAGAAAATCAATCAGCAAGAGCATTTCCCTGTCCACCACACCCCTCATCATGGAATCGCACCCGTCTCTACTTTTTTCACACATGCAATACAAAGCACAGAGACACGAAAAAGTTCCATACCTTTTCCATTCTTCTGGACAGAGACATGAAAAAGTTCGTATGATCAATTTTCATGTTGGAGAATCTACCCCAAGCAAGTGCTTCGTCGTGGTATCCCAGAAGGCGGTGATCTATGACAACACACACTCACCTAACTTTTTACATTCTGAAGAGAGTTTTGTGGGGAAAAAAAGTTGTTTATTGCAACCACTGAAAGTTGTCAGCATGATTTAGGCGTAAACAAAACCCACAAAAAAGGATTGTTAAAGACGTTGATAATCAAAAGAAAGATATTCTGATCGAGGGATCTCCAATGCTTTGTACACCTATATATCACATTTGCTGTAGAAGCCGAGCAATGATTTTTTATGATTATATGCATCCTTTACATATTGAGTCTCCTTTCGCCCTCCTCCTCCGTACCAAATTAAATGGACTGAACTGAATGACACAATCATAAAACACATGGTTCGGTTGAGATCTTATGGTCATCTTCTGTTCATATATACAAAGCCAGATGATTTTGTTCTGTGAAATTTTTTTCCCTCCAAATCAACTCATCTGAACCGTTACAACCATGTCAAGTCCAAATCCAAAAAGAAACAAAGCCAACGAAAACTGAAAAACTGGTCTTGTGATTAGGCTAAACATACTGAGATAATAATAAATAAATAAAAGGAACATCGTGATTGATGCCTTTAGGTCTAAACTCAACAAGGTTGATAAGCCAACATAGTATGTAGAGCTTTTGAGCAAACTTGTAAACATCATCATCTATGAAGCACAGGAACAGGGTACAGGTACAGTATGGGTACGGGAAAGTCAACAACCAGAAAAAGTAGGGTATGGGTACGGCAGGGGCAAGGCAATTTTTTTTTTTTATACTTTATATAAAAAAAAATTAGCATGCTTCATTAGATTTAAAAAGCATAACATATATTAGCACTATCAACAAGGTAACAAAAGCTCATTTCATAAGAAAAACAAAGTAGTGATTTCTCATACCAATGAAACAAGTCAATAAACAGAGGAACAAAAAAAAAAAAATATATATATATATATATATATAGATAGATAGAGAGAGAGAGAGAGAGAGAGAGAGACGGACAAGAGAGAGGAGCTAAAACAGAAGCTGAAAATGGCGAAAACAGATTGCACTTAAAGCTGCGCCAGCCGGAATCTGTACCACCGGAGTTGCTATAGGAAAGATTGGTATGTGTCTCAATTGCAAGAGGAGAGAATTTCAAACTGCCAAAGTATTCAGACTCGTTATCCTTCTTGAGCCTAGGATACATAGGAAAGTAACTGGTCATACCTTTTCTTAACTACTTTGACGACCTACTTGGTACCTTACAAATATTTTTAACCATTCAAAAGAGAAACCTGCTGCTTTACATACAAGAAGTTGCCTAAGACAATCTTCCCACTAGCTATGTTAGAGAAGCTATGAATTCCCAATAATTAAATCTTCCCAACAAACACTGGAGTGCCATAAAAGAAACCTATTCACATCTATATATATCAGCACACTCCAATAAAAAATGATCCTCTTAAGAAACGCGTAGAAGAAAACCATAGACAACAAAATTTTCTTGTTTTGAAACAAGTAGTTTACCATAGACAACCATAGTTTTGAAACAAGAACTTAAAACAGACATCCACCCTCGGGATTCAATACCTCATCCAGTCCATGGGGCCCCAAGCAAAAAGATTTTATTAATCAATTGTAATGAATAAAAAGATCAAAAGGCAAGAGAGCACGACAAAAAATGCCACTCGGGCCCCAAGAAGCTACTAGGAAGACAAGGGATCAACCAATAAAGCCAGAGAGAATGAAATAGAACCCGAAACAAATCGATAATAGACCAGAAAACGTAGAGATAACTTCAAACAATTGCAATTAATCCAAACAAATCGCATAGAAAAAGCTAACAAAATTAGAAGAATTCTAACAATAATTTCCCCAAAACGAGCAACACCCATTTGAGTTCTCATTTGATTTTCCCAGAGATGGACTCCAACGATTGCAGCATAGAAAAGTTTCACAAAATTAGAATTAGTCTATCAAAAATTCCCACAAAACAAGCAATGCCTAATAACCAAGTTCAGTTCTCATTTGATTTTCTTATTACAGCTTATCAGTGGCTAGTATTTCCAAAGAAGGAGAAGAAAAGTAAAAGGTCTCACTTTCTTAAAGAAACTCTTCTTTCCTCCTCTTCTGAATTGCCATCTCCCAGCAGCTGATTCTGGGACATTTTTTCTGTTCTTTTGGGACCCAAAAGCAGTACTGAGATTATTCTATTTTAGGGAAGAGGAGGTTTGGGGGTTGCAAAACTGCATATAACTCCAATGGTGAATCAAATGAATCTGATCATTGGAGGGATATAAAGATTTGACTAGAAAACTTCATAGGGCCCCAAGCAACAAGGCATAACAGATTCAATACCCCATACAAACCCATACCTCGACCAAAAACCAATTAAGTTAATCGATTTCCAACGAATAACAGATTTCATGCTTCAAAATCGAAATCACATCAAAACGCAGTTAACTTGATCGACGTCCAACGAACCCAACAATGTTGGGCAAACACTAGATGAAGGTAAAACGGATTTACCTAAAACAGTTGTTCGATTGTTGTCTACGACAACTCCTTCGACCGCCCGATTGTTACAGTATCCAACTCCTTCGAGTACTGATGAGAGAGAGAGAGAGAGAGAGAGAGCTAGGGTTTTGGTATATGGAGTGATGGATAACGGGAGGACGATGGAGGAGGGGGAAAAGAAAGAGAGAAACGTTTTCTGTTTTCTCCTATAAACATAAACAAAAGAGAAAAAAGTTTAAAAAAAAAAAAAAAGATTAGGTTAATTTAATCAATTATATTGTGTTCTTTTTTTAATCTCTCTCCCTGTGGGTAATAACTTTATCAGAAGTTATTTTTTTGAAGGAAAATGATATTGGCACTCCAAAAATTGATATAGACATTCCAAAAAACAAAGGAAAGTAGCTTTGGAATTACACTGATTTTGGAGTGTTTGCATCAATTTTTGGAGTGCCAAAATCATTTTCCTTTTTTGAAATGATTTTAGCACTATCTTTTTTTTAATTGAAATTACCAATTTTTCATTTAATTAAATAGAAAAAGTGACTAAAGAGGTAAGGATAGTTTAATAATCTTACATGAATTAAAGACATAAGGAAAGTGTTATTGAAGAAAATAGGAGAGTGAAAATCATTTTCCATATTTTTTGTTTAGCTACAAATGTTTTTGTGTCATATCTTAAAAACATTTATAATATCTAAACCCTTTCCCAATATTTACTAAGGGTATCCCTGCCTCCATTGACGGAGGGGGTAAGACAAACAAACTGTGCTAATTAACTTTCCTTTTAGTACCATCCTCCTTGGATTGTTGTATCTAAAAAAAAGTTAACGTGGATTCTAGACAAACAAACTACTATTGCCAGAATGAAGCAATATTCAACAATAATCTCTTTATTCATAGAAACGCGCGAGCTTGGAATTCCAATTAATCAGTATACGCTAGCTGTTTTGATCAATTGCTTTTGCTGCATGTATCGAGTTGATTTTGGATTTGCGGTCTTAGGTATCTTCTGATTTTGGATTTGCGGTCTTAGGTATCTTCTTCAAATGTGGTTACAAAGCGGATGTGGCTTCCTTCAACACTCTAATAAATTGGTATATTTTACAAGATAACACTGTTGATGCTGTGAAATTGTTCCTAAGGTTGACGAAAGACGGAGCCATTATACCAAATGAGGTTACATGAGGTTACATCAGAATCAGTGTTTCCAGTTGATCCTATCTCTTTGTTTGTGAAGGATTTTGGAGTTCAGTTTTTTATTTCTCGCACATAGGAAGCTGTGCGGCTTGTGCCAATGTGTTTGCCACAACTTCTGTTTTTTGGGCCAAAAACAGCTTTCAAAGCTACTTAACAGCTGCTTATGAGAAGTTATCACTCTGATGATGTTGGATTCTGCTTTAAAGAATTTGCTTTTACCAATAGAATAGCTGTGATGAATAATTATACCTTAACCATCCGAAACTCTTGATAAATTTTCTGTAGAGCTCCATGAAAGCTCGATAATTCCTTTGTTGGGAAATATAGATAGCTTCTTCGTAGTTTCCATACATGAGAAGAGGGTTTTCTTGTTGATCTTATCTGCACGAGGGCATGTTTGTTAAAGCTTTTGGAATACAACTTCCGACCACCAAGAACGTTTCATAAAACTCTTTGACCCCTGAATTTTGGGTATCATACATTCATGCAATTCACAGGGTTCAACAAACATAACGGAAGTTGTGTTGGTGTGTTTACCACAACTTCTTATTTTGGGCCTAAACACTTTGATGCTAAAAGAATTAGCATTTACAAATATATAAGTTTTGACAAACACCATTTTAGCGATGCTTCTTTTGAACAATTTTCAATCCTTCTCATGGCTCGTTACAGATGACGGTATACTTGAAGGTCATCAAAAAAGTTGCCTTAAATGTGAAGAGATCAGAGACAACTAGAAAACTGAAGGCCTTGTTTCATGAGAGGGAAGGCACTCCTGAAAATCTTCAGGAGCTCTTTTTCTCTGGTACGCAGCTCAAAGATGACCACAAGCTCGTTGACCATGGTATTCGGATGAACTCCACTCTCCACCTTTACCTCGAAGCTATAGACATGATAAAGCTTCTTGTCTACATACCATCGAAGGAGAAAACATTAGAACTTGAAGCAAAGATCCCTGAAACTGTCGAGAACATTAAACTCTTGATTCAGGCAAAAGAGGGCATCCAATCAGATCAGTTCACTCTGTTCTCCGGTGGAGAGCTGCTGAAAGATAACAAAACTTTGGCCTCTCTCCGTATACAGTTAGAATCAATGCTTTATTTGGTTCTCAACCCAAGAGATGCTGTTTCAGTTTCTGTAAAAATGCAAAGCGGAGAGATCCTGAAACTTAAAGTTAAGGTATTGCAAACTGTTTAGGACCTCAAGGCAATTGTTCTGAGTATGGTGGGCTTTGAGGCTGGCGCAGATGATCTAACCTATGCAGGCAAGCTACTTGAGGATTCCAAGACTTTAGCTTGTTGTAACATCAAAGAGAACTCCCTTTCAGAGATGTTGCCTTTGACCTTTAAGGTTTTTGTGAAGAACTTGTGTGGCAAAACTCATGGTCTTAAGGTGTGCAAAGAGGACTGGGTCTTGGATGTGAAGAATTAGATTTCTAATAAGGAAGGCTTTCCAGTTAGAGACATTCGTCTCATTTTTGGTAGAACACGGGAGGATGATCGAGATCTGGCTAGCTAAAATGTTGAGAAAGATTCCATTCTCCATGAGTATTTGGAAATGTTTGTACTTTTCTGGTGGGCCTTAGTCAAGGTGCTAATTTGCCTATATGTAGTAGAGTCGCCTCTAATTTTTTGGCCAGTATCCGGGTTCACTACCACCACCATTTATACCAAACTCCACTATCATTAGGCTGGGTTTGAATTATGGGTTGGTGGAGGAATTTTATGTTTTGAACTTTTCTTTTTCTCGCTCCCTTGCTCTCCATGGCTCCACTAATATTCTTGATCCAAATACTACCTTGGTACTTGAATGCTACGATAAGAGAAGATAATGAGAAAATTTAGTGAATGATGTAATAATCGGTGGACTATCCTTTTACAGACATGATACCTCATTTGCATAAGCTATGAAGAAGGGGACAGTGATGGTAGCTTGGAAGAGCTTCAAGCATCCTTCAGTAGTTCCGGTTTGGCAACTATCAGATGAATATTTCACCAAAATCTGCATTTCTATCCAGTTTCCGACCATATGTTTCAAGTACAATCAGGTTTGGATGGATGTAGTTGTATGGGAATGGTTTCAAAGCAACTCCAAC
>JAOTQK010000012.1:4127028-4137450 GCA_025642025.1 Rhododendron ferrugineum
CTTGCACCTTTTTAGTGATCCTATTTACCTAGCTAATGCCAATACTATTTTGTTCTATCGACATATTGTAGGTGTTCATTCCATTCAAAACTATAAACCAGACCAGGACAGTCACTGGGGGGACGGGCTTCATTTTAATACGACAGACATGCATGGGGTAGCTCTGACTCACTCTTTGCTTGATTGACAAGATTGTATTCTGCTGCTAATGCCAGAAGTCAGAAAATAGAGTCTCGTTTCGCGGTGCAATGAGTATTTTGTGCTAAAATGTATGTATCTTGTCGTTTCTACTCGTCTGCTAATTACCATTGAGAAAATTACAACGAGGGCAAGAAAGTGAGCTGGAGGTGGTAAAGTACTTTGCGGAAGTTTTGAAGATAATGAGTATATTGTTTGACCGGTATCGAATGTGATGAGAACAGTCCGAATACAGGGTTTTCAGGAAGCTATTGGAAATGTCGAGGGGTTCAACAATTTGCAAAGTAAAGGTTACTTAAATTTTTAGATTGCTCGCAGATCTTCTCTATCTATCACAATTGTTGGTTGCGGTTATCGATTTCAAATCGTTTGTCTGTGTGCTTGTTTGATTCGTGGAGCATGCCACCTTGCTCCCCTTGATGCTAATACATGTTGTCTTTTTTGTCCCACCTACTGAGGACGAAGCTAAACACGGAAATTTGGGTGCCGAGGACAATCTGCGAACCCACATTCATCGAGTGCTTCACTGACGTAAGTTGAGGCAGAAGAACTCTCGAGAGGAACGTAGAACTTTTAAGTACCGGCGGTTAGGTATATTCATCGACTACATATGTTTAGTACAAGATATTGATATATTACACCGGCCACCTGCATTTCCGGGCAGTTTATGCATATGTGATTCCTAGTGTTTTTGTTTCTCCACGGCCGAATTCTAATTTGAAGAAAAGCGTTGGATGAAATTGAGCACAATTCTTTACTGCTCCTGAATACCTACACCAACATCGTTGAAAAGGATGATATAGACATGCAAAAGCATCATCTCTGCTTTCTACGTTTCACAGCACTTCAAATTTCATGGAATTGCGGTAATTTTTCAATATAGGAAAACGTAAGAAAATCGTAATGAGAAAATGATCGTTGTGGAAGGAGGAAGTAATGCAGTGGCGGCGATGATTTGGGGGAGGGTTGAGGGTGATACTGTTAACATTTTTATCCGTCAACAGAACATTTTTTGCTGGCAGAGATGAGAGAACCCTCTTTGTTCAACGGATTTTCCTGTGCTCAAAAGTGAATTGTCGAAATACTCTCCAGTCTATGCTTTGGAAAAATTATTCCAGAGCAATGCTGGTAAGAAAGGCCTCTGGAGCATTGAACAATCTCTCTGGGCGATTCAGAATTGCAGAATTGAAAGAAGGCAATCCTATTGAGGCGACCAAGGAGACCATCCCTGGCCGGGGCCA
This sequence comes from Rhododendron ferrugineum, assembly GCA_025642025.1. Classification (NCBI taxonomy): domain Eukaryota; kingdom Viridiplantae; phylum Streptophyta; class Magnoliopsida; order Ericales; family Ericaceae; genus Rhododendron; species Rhododendron ferrugineum. The sequence continues at coordinate 4,128,468 of JAOTQK010000012.1, forward strand.
GGGGAGAATAAGAAAACGCTATATGAACATGAATCTCGCTGTGAATGATGATTTTTGATACGCGAAAGGCTCGTCTCCTCTTTCAACACATTCACAACGCTTCTTTTCTGCTTTGTATTTTGGGTAGTTTTAGTTTGGTTTATCGATCTTGTCACACAAGATGCCATGTGCTGCTGATTGTAGGTACATACGAGTTTATGTACTTGTATGTTTTTGTTGATGATTTTATAACCGGAATTTCATTCAGATTCTGAAGAATTCTCGAGCATCCACTACCTTTTTTTTTTGATCCGCAGCATCCACTACCTTTGTTCATGAATTTTTGTAGCTTTTTTCCAGATTAACGGATCGAACTTGCCTAAAGTTATTGCGAACCATAGTAGTCGTATAACCAAATAATTTCAGGCTCAGGCTTCCGCAATGATGAATTAAAGATTGACATTGATAATGGTAAAGCTCGCTATAAGTTGCTATCAAACAGACTTATGACTACAACAACAACAACAACAATTTGTATCTCATTGTGCTTAAAAATGCATGATGTGCATCTGCCTTCTTCGATAGGAGTTTTGTGATCTCTTTTCTCTGCCCTATCTCTAATACCTAATTCCAAGTCGTCTTTAGGTACATCAGCTCTCAATTTCTTTCTTCTACTTCATTCCAACGACACCCCAAAACAGAATCAGAACACTCCTAGAAATGTGGCTACAGCAAAAACCATAAACAGTGCTCCACCCAAATAGCCAACCTGATTGGAAATTCGGTCAGATATAGAAATGTGTTCCAAATTCCTCTGAGAGAGAGAGAGAGTAGGTCATACCAGTTTTTCAGAGATGTAGTTAGCGAGAAATCCTCCTCCGAGAATGGCGATTGATGTTGCAAGAAGATGTCCTGCAATGGCTCCACTTGCCACACCCCAAGGAGACTGTAGAGAGGGAAGTGAAGAAAACACAAAGATAAATGGAAGTTAGCAGAGTTTAGAAGATGGAATTTGTTTACGATTTGAAAAGTGAAGAAAATATAAAAATAAATCACAGTAGCAGAGTTTGGATGATGAAATACGTTTCTGAATTGGAATTTCAAGAAAATTTGTACCTGAGCAGCACCAAGAGCAATTGTTGCTAGCATTGAGCGATCTCCCCATTCCTAGAGGAAATAACAAATGCAATGGAATGGATGCTTCAGTTTATAGAAACTCTTTTTACATTGGATGAATATAAATGCAGTAGTCCAGTTGGTGATAATTATAGGTCCATTTGAATTTGGATTCAACTCCAGCACAAGTTGAGATTTCTATTTTTCACAGGGATGAAGGGTTCATAGTAGGCGTTCTCTGTCATTGTGCCAATATCACATGAGAAAACGCTGGCTATTAGCCGAGAAACCAAGTTAAAAACTTCATAGAACCTTTAGTCAATGGATAACATGATAACTAGAGTCTCCCACAAAGTTTCTAGTGCAGCAGTAAATGGTGGCAGTTGCAACGCTTGTGGAGAACTAAACAGACATTGTCTTTCCGAAAATGGTTGAACTAATAGGCAAGCAAGCAGAAATCTTGTGAGGATGAAGAATGGTGCCGCAAATAAGGAGATGTAGATTGCTTACAGCAAAAAATACAAGGCTAAATGACTTCCACACAATTTCGAGTGGATTTGATAGTCGCTTGGACGCCTGTAGACAACAGATACAGCATTTGTGATAAGTTAAAGTACACACCACGAGAGAGAGAGAGAGATTTTGGGAAGAACATTACATGCACATGACAATGTCATAATCCATACGAAAGAAAGTAATAATATTGCAAACCCATATTAGATATCTTTAAATGCATATTAAACATGAAACCTCATTATAAAAAAGGTGAATACATTAAGTATTACCTTTTCCTTCACGAGCTCCTCAGCTTCGACATATTCACCAAGTTCAGAGCTGTTCTTTTCACTATTACCTTCTTTTGATGGAAGGTCCCACGCATCTTTTATTGATTTGAGGCCAAAGAACATCAAAAGAGTCACGGCTGCATATTCTCCAATAGGCAATGCTGTTCATAAACCACACAGTGAATAAAGATCAGAAATTTTGATTGTGAGCAAGGACAAAACAAGCCCAAAGTTATCGCATGACAAACACAAAGCTCATTGGAGGACTATCATGCCAAAGTATTGACCCTGACGTACATCACAATAGCAGCAGCCGTTCACATGTTTAATACAAAGAATACACTGGCTTGGTATCAAGCATCATAAAACAATTTTGTGATGCTAAAATAATGACTCACTTGTCTGAAACTGAGCAGGCACTGAATGAAATATCCGTCCTATTATGACCGAAAGGACTGACATAAATGAAAGAGCACCCATGGACCCCAGAAGAACCTAGTCAAGAATCCATTAACTTGTCAGAACATTTAGCTTTCCAGATATTATTCAAATATCAAGTAGCCTAAAATAACAAGAATTGCCTTATACAGAACCATTGCTTGAAGCTCCGGTATCAAAAGATTAGCACAGACAATGTAGCGTTGTGAAATGCAGAAATCCCTTTAATACATAAAGAATTGGAACCCTTTTTTCAGTTTTCGTAAATGGATAATGGGTATTCGGGGACTCATCTCAGACATGAGTCGCATGACTTCAAGTGTATGTTTGATAGGCAGGTAAATGGCAAGAACTATTTTAATTCCCAGGATTTGAAGTATTTTTGGTTCTTGAGAAGGAGAAAATTATGCCCCGATAACTACTGAACCAACTTTGTGGGGCATGCCCTTGGCTCTTCGTCATCTAGATAAAATCCATGTAACTACTGTAGTACTGTATGACCTGCTTTTATTTATTTTGTTATATTTTCTGGTGGTTGATCAGCTTTGCATACTGATGGGCTTGCGAAGTCTGATTCAACTTGCGTCGCGCTTCACTGGAGGTTCGGGGTCATACGGGCCCAGGGGGCAGCGCCCACAGCTGGGTTCCGGGGGTAGTGTAGGTTAGTGCAGGTTAAAAATACTTGTTCTACCCAGCAGCCAATGTAACTTGTACTCTTTCTTCATTGTATACATAGTGGAAGCTGGTGTGAGCTGTGGATGTACTCAACCTTTTACCTTCTGTTGGAGAACAACGTAAAATCTCTGTGTCTTGCGTTCTTGTTCACTGTTTTTTATTATTCTTTGCACATTGTGTGTTTGTTGGTTTGGCCAAATTCCCAACAACTGGCATTCTCAAGTCACCCCAACCTGTCATCAGGACGAGGTAGATACAAGTTTCGATATATTGGTTGTTGAGTGACGATCCTTTTTTTTGCAATGAAGAAGGGCGATTTCTTCTACAAAGCAGGTCCATAAGCAATCCGTTACATGGACAGGATCTTCCCAACATTCTCATCCATATCCAGCTTAAATACCCACTCATGCTACTCATAAATGAATTATTCTAAGGGCATTTTCTTCTGTCATGGTTTTATACAGTAGCCTAAATAGCTTCGAGGTCCCTGTAATATTTAACTGGCAACTGGTGAGTTTCTTTAGGCCAAAAAGCACTGAAGAGCTGCGGAGTGGGTGCTGAATGTGGCTTATAGTATCAGATACAAAAAACATGTGGCTTCTAGTGCAAATTATTATTTTGATAGATCAGCACATTGGGACTTTATTCTAGTAGAAGTACTTGTTTTGATAATGTAGAGAAACAAAGTATATCTTTTGTTGTATAAACTTCCATTTTGGGGGAAATTCTCCGCCAAATTTGAGAAACAAATAGACATATATATATATATATATAAAGAGAGAGAGAGAGAGAGAGAGAGAGAGAGAGAGAGAGAGAGAGAGAGAGTTGTAACAATTGCCAGGAGATGAAACATACCAGTCCTTTTTCATATTGCATCGCCAAGAGTGCTGCAATGAAGAATGTCTGTTGAGGATAAGAAGATATTAAAATATGCTTTATGCACCATTAAAGTGGGCAAAATTACATCAGAAATTTAAATTCAGTAGACTTGGTGTTATGAATGGGAATCTCTGTTAGAAGAATTTAGCTTGAAATCCAAAGTGATCTTCTATTTTGGGCGCATAATGTATGTATTGTACAGGTATGTATTGTACAGGTACTTTACATAAGCCTTTTTTCTATTCCAGCTACCCATGCTCATAACCTCTTCCAGGCATGAAAATGCTATAGGGGCTAGTCCTGAAAAGAGAAAGCATTGATGGGTATGCGCAGATAGTATTTATTTATACATATACATGGAGTGTCAAAACAGGTATGTTATATATAAGCATACATATACCTTGTCGCCAATTTCTGAAACAAATATCAATGAGAATGCAGCAGTGAAGCCTGACTTTGCAATTGCTGCTAAAATTGATGAAGGTCCCCCTTTCACAAAGGCAACGAGTGAATACACAAAAGCACATCCACAAAGCACAGAGACTAGAGAGAGAACATATGGAAGTTGATTAGGAGGCTTTCCGCTGCCAAATCACAAAAGATATATGCATCAGTTTGGAATCAATTGAGGAGGCCCACTTTGACCTATTGTAACCTCTCACAATATATGTGGTACTGCTACATAATTTTATTTAACTTGCCCCCACCAGTACAAGTCTGAGTTCCACACATCACTATATTTCATTCACAGTCAAAAAATACCAGAATTCACGACAATAGCATCTGAAAAGTACATTTAACACAAAACTACTTACATATCAGATGCATTGTCACTTTGTGGATCGTCAAGAAATGTTTTTTGCTCATTATTTCCCTCGATCTCTTCAAAACTCCCAGGTCCGATACCAGCACTAGATGCATGTCCTTTGATTTTTCCACGCATAGATTTCAACCTTGATAGTTCTCTACATCTTACTGAACATAAGTCAGCAAAAGGGTATTTGTTGGTCTACAAGTATAAACTTTAAACAAAATGCTTCAGGATGTTACAATGGGTGATCAAAACAGACACGACACCGTATGACTGAAAAGGCTAACTGATGATGAAAATCTGTTTTCTAGGAGAGGTAATCTAATTTACATGTGGTAAAATTACATCAAGCTCTTTCGTAGTAACAGCTTAAACTGAGGAATCATCTCATAGCTTTATATATCAATGCCCCATGGTGGTTAGCAGTGCTCCGTAAATTGATAGGGTTAAACAACTCTAGACATACATATACGAAATGATGAAAAAATTGCAATGATTCATATGCAACTTGGTATGTGTCTCTCATGATACGAGCAAAGACCTAATATAACACAAACATGGTCCACAATGGTCAGCTGTGAAACATGATATGGTGTTCTCAGACAGGTGGCAGCCACTTCCATTGTGGGGGAAAAAAAAAAGAGGGTGGAAAGTTAGGTCAATATCCAGTTCAGTTCTAGCAGTAACCAAGAAAGATGAAACCAATACAAAATACACTTTATGTTCTATCTAATACTTAATTAGACGTAACACGGGGACCTATATCTTACCAAAGTTATGGCAGACCATGCAACAACTACTAATTGCATACACAATTTAAACCCAAGCATAATATGCAACACTTTGAGCATGCACATGTCCTTTATCAGTGCAAAGTTATTTACTACCTCTGAAAGCAGTTCCTTCAATCATACATGTCCTGCCTTTCAAAAGAAGAAAATCCTATGCATCCTTACAAGTGAATAAATAAGATGGAGTGAGCTATTCTCCATGTTAGACGGAGGAATAGTGAGGTGGAGTGGCCTATTTTTCCATTTTAGCAAGAAGTCGTTTCGGCGATTCGCCGATTCAATGCATAAGCTATCATTAGCTACCGCTATTTACCACTTGTGGATGGTGAGAAATGCTAGACTGTTCAACCATAAGTATATAGACCCTACTAGTACTTTGTTCAGGAGAATTGCAGCTGATATTAGGGACATAATTTGTTCTTTTAAAATGGTGGTCAAAACCCAAGAAAACTAATTCTTCATCTAGCTTGGAGTATATCCACCAAAATTCTGAAGATAAATAGACCCAAGAAAGCTTGACTGTAGTTTTCAGCTTCTATTTCTGGTTTCTTGTTGCGATATTCTCTGACCCTATGATGCAACTCTATAAGGATGGGGTACGGATTTGTTAATCAAAAGCTTACCATCTCACCAAAATACAAGGGTATCAGTGAAGGTGCAGCTTTGTTTCCTTACTCACCTAAGCACCAACGGGTCAATTGAGACTTGACCCAACCGGCCTCCGCCCAACAGGATAGCTGTTTTCGCTCCGATTAACTCCTAATTTACATAACAAAACAATACATTGCTTTTGTTTGACCGTAAATTCAATGGACTAAACTAATGCTCAATGCTTTACACCTAATCTGCCAAAACCCATATCAATGAACTAATCTTGAAACCCCAAGGGGTTGGCCTAGCGGTCAGGTCTGGACTCAGGCGTTTGCACACTCCTAATTTCTCAGGTTCGAAACCTCTTATGTGCTATCAACTCATTTGGGGCTAGTTCATACAGAACTTGCTCTGACTGGGCTGTGGGATTGGTCCCCAGGATTAGTCTACGTTTGCATAAGCTGGCCTGAAGGCCTGAGTTATCAACTACAACAAAAATAAATAAAAAAGAAACTAATCTTGAATTCCCAATCTAGAGAGTTCAAATTTCATGGGTCTTTTCAATTTCCATTCTTTACAAGGAATCTGAGATTCTTGAAGAACATGGGAAAGTCAAACAAAGAACAACAAACGGATAGGAGAATGAGCCAAGGGGGCTTACATGGAGGAGAATCTGAGATGGGTCTTCTGGAAATAACGGCATAGCAAGGTGCCAAAGCCAATAATGGAAGCTTTGCAATTGAAATTCTTGATGATGGTGTCGTCTGAATAACCAAGCCTTTCATTTTCTTCCACTGAAACTTGCTTACAAACTCATATCTACGCTTCAATTTCTACACCCAAAATCTAAATCTTGAAGTAAAACCCAAAACAAAAACCCTGGTGATTGTGAATTTTGATACCCGACAGTTCAGTTGAGTGAGGAGTGAAGACCAAATTGGGTTTGGGTTCCTTTTCTCTCTATCTTGGAGCTAAATTTTCTCTGCCATGTTGTGGGACGATTGAAGATGCCACGTGTATAAGGGAGGAAGGCGATAAACTACCAATAATGTGTTATACAAACTTTAGCTTGAAAATTAAATAGGAAAATCAACGGCTTCATTTATTTGGTGGGAATGGTGGGTGAGAGATGTATTCTCAAGAAAAATGAAACAAAATTTAGTTTTTTGTGTGTGTTATGTTGACAAAAAATTTCTAGAAAAACTAAAAAAAATTGTTATTTTTTTCAAGAAAACCATTTTCAGTGAGAAAATTGAGGTTATAAGACCCATGACTTTTTAGTATTTGAAAAAATTATAAAAAAGATATGAAGTGCTAAATAACGGTAGTCCAAAGCCTTCTTAAGCACAACCATAAACGTACCCAAAGCAATAATCTTTTTTATAATTTTTTCCAAATACTAAAAAGTAAGGGATCTTATAACCTCAATTTCCTCACTGAAAATACTTTTGTCACTAAAACTTCTGAAGTCACGACTTTTAAGTCCAAATCCTCCTTAAGCACAACCGTAGGTCTTATAAGGCAAATCCAAATCCTACTGCTACTGCTACTAAAACTTCTAAAGTCACATTGATATGGTACGTTTGTGTTGAAGGATTTGGACTTGCCTTTCCAAATTTCAATGTGATCTTGAAGGCATAAAATGGTACTCCTACGTTTGTGGTTGACAATATTATGATTTGAAACTAAAAGATACACTGAAGATGATATGTTATGGAAATTAATTTGAAACTAATTTTTTGAAATTAATTTGAAACTAAAAGATTTACATATTGATTTAAAGGATACATAATGGATATGTTATGGATAAGAATGAACCTTTGCAGCCAATGGTGATCACATAATCTTTTGTTTTTGTCACTCGATAGATGTCTAACCTACTTCTAAGGGATGGGGAAGGGATACCTCTAAGCGGCATGTGCGAGTGGGGCAAGCTCAAAGAGTATCAACCATCACACCAAGCACTGACGTTCCTGGCAAAAATCGAACCCTTACCTTCCATGTGGAAGAGGTGAAGAAGTGTCATTGGGCTACGAGCCCGTTGGCAGGTGATCACATAATTAGTGGAGTAATTATTCAAAATCTTGTAAAATTCAAATAACATCCTTCAAAAGATAAATTTTGAATTGAGTTGTTAGAGTAAAATTTGAATTGATTTGTTAAGAGTATATTGATGGATAGTGTCCTAGCCAAATATAATTAATTATGTTTATCTTGATCAATTATCGTTTTACTAATTACTTTTTATTTCAAAATTCTTCTAAGCGAAAACCAATTGAGTTGACAATCTTCATTTGGATGCAAGACTACGATTACATTTTTTGTTATACCATCATAATGATAAGGGACAAAATAAGAGAGCATATCTCCAAATAGGTTTGTGAATTTATTCACCATAATTTCTCTCTCAATGATATTAGTGGTTCAGTGTCCTGATTTATTTGTATTTGACTCAAAATATGAAAAGTCATCGATGACAATTATAAAATTACAAGTACTATTCTTTATGTATTATGATCGCACTATTCGTACTAAGATGTGAGCTACTGAACTTTGGAGGAGGTGTTATTTGTTATTAGCTGCTAGAGTCAAAATAATTTTTAAACACCCTGCCACAAAACCCTAGAGCCACCACTGCTCTAAATAGGAGTACACATTTTCAAATCAAAATTTTAAATTCCTAGAGGACACAATAATCGAGTTTTGAGAGATGGGATCTAGGGATGGCAATTACCTCCGACCCGTCCCCGCCTCCGACCTCCCCGCCCCGATCCGAGCGGGTATTCCCGATCCGATAGACAAATGGGGCGGGTATGGTATGTGCTTCCTCCGCCCCGTTTAAACCCGATCCGAACCCGATTATAGATATTTATATTTTTGTATGTATATGTCTAAATAAATTTCATTGTTTTGATATA
>JAOTQK010000012.1:4137550-4156019 GCA_025642025.1 Rhododendron ferrugineum
GTGAATGGGGACCCGATTTTTCCCCGACCCCGACACCTCCCCGATTTCCCCCGCTCCGACTCCGATCCGATATAGAACGGGGGCGGGTTTGGGGGACGCTAAATCCGACCCGATCCGCCCCATTGCCATCCCTAAATTGGGATCTAGAGGTGAGTTGCCCGCCCAAACAAAAACTTATGCATTTCCATTCGAATTTTCGAAAACACTTCAACATCCTATGAACTTGATCATTCCAATGACATGTAATACAGAAAGTCTACGTCCACCGCTCTCAATTTTATCGTCCAAAAATATTTTAGATAGTCCAAATTTTAAAATACTCTTATTTATATAATATGGCTAAAAAAACTTCAAGTATGATTTAGTTAGGTGGTGGCTGGTGGTAGTCACATTTTGAGGTATAGTACTATACAAGTTTGCAGTAGTTAATTAGGTAGGTTAGGTTAGGTTAACATTTGGGAAGATCAACAGTTTTTTTTTTGTTGTATTTGTTTTTTGTTCGTTTCTAAATTTTACTTTGTTTTAACTTTGTTTTCCAATCATTACCCTATTTTTCCAATTATTAATTTTATTTCTCTCTCTATCTCTCTTCACTCATTACCTCTATCTCTAATTATTACCTTATTTCTCTCTCCACACACTACCAAAACTAAAATACCCAAAGTTACCAAATACACAATGCACATTTGTCCAATCGCAAACGAGTTCCAATCATGCACCCGACCACACCAAATTATTCGTCTCGATGAGACGATTCCAATATGGGGTGTTTTTGAGTTATTGAATTTTGGTTATTGATAAAAGTTGTTAAGTTTGGTTATGGAATTGGTGGAATTTTGTTATTTGCTAAATGACTTGTAACTTTGCTTATTATAATGTGGGGTGTTTTTTGAGCATTGTTGTTAAATTTGTTTATCCACACTCATTTACTTATTACAATGGGGATGCTCTTACTTTTCATCTATAAACTAAATTCAAGTTTTTTAAATGCCAATGTAAGAAAACTTGAATTCCTTACTAGATTAAACCAAAATTGTTCAAATGTAATAGGTGAACCCTACGACTAATTACATTAATATTACTCACGACATATATAAAATACTTAACAAACAATTCAAATTTTGATGGGCTTGGGCCTTTGTCAAGGGTTGTTTGGACAAAAAAAGCCACATGGCTTTCCAGCCAAAAATGAGCCAAATAAGCCCATTTTTTTTGAATAAAGACGAAAATAAGCCAATTTTTTCGTCTTTATTCAAAAAAATTGGATCTCGATCAAAATTTTTTACTTTTTAGATTCCTCGTCATGAGGATGCAATAATCTCCAAAAAAATGATGATAAGCTAAGTGATACGAAAAAATTTGAATAAAGACAAAAAAATAAACCACTTAGCTTATTTAGCCAAATGGCCCCTCAGTCTTTCTAATGATGTTCTAGGAATATGGCATCACATTCTCGTTCTTCAAATATTTACAACCTTCCTAAACCATTGCTTTTGATTCGTCTTTCGATACTTTAAGCAACATTTTTTGTCAAAAAGAGAAATTATCCAAAGTGGCAAAAACTAATGAAAATTTTCAAGAAATCTATTGTAATGGTTACTAAAGATTTATAAAATATTTGAGAATTACTGTAAACAAATAGGAGTATCATCGAAGAATTCCAATTTGACTCCTTTTCAAATTTGTTGGACTTTGACTTGGCCAGCAAACATAAATAGTACTACTTAGGATTTCAAATCTGAAATCGGGACGGTGCACCTCCGAGCCGTTGGATAGTGTATCCGACGGCTAGGATCTCATCTCGGCAATCAACGATCGAGCCGTAAATTGCCGAGATAAGATCCGAACCATCAGATGCACGATTCGACGGCTAGAAAGTGTGCAACACGATGCTGTGCGGACCCGAAGTCCTTCAAGTCTCATACCCTTTCCCCATAACTCAATGCTCTAACTTGCGTTGGAAAAATTATTATGGACTTTGAATTTTTGTGAAACTCATATGTGGAAATTCTTTAAAAGATGAGTCCTAAAACATTAAAAAGTAAATTCTTAAAAGGTTCCATTCTTAAAAATAAAAAATAAAGGTGGCATGCGTTTGGTAACTATCACTAAGGAGTTGATCGACTGGAAGCTCAACATGCAGCCAGGGGCATGTTTTCTGACTTTCGGTTCGACATTCATTGGCAGCAAAAAACTCTTTAGAGTCATCGAAATAGTTAGGAGCGCCGTTCCTCAATTTTAGAGATAATGATGATGAATTAAAGTAGAAAACATTTCGCAATCATTCAAAGCGTAGGGAAATCTCCTAAATTCAAGGCATAATTAAATAGAATATCAAACCATAATCCGCAGCTATTCTTACGTGATACGAGTAATTTCAAACTTTATCTTTGAAAACTTTCCAGGTTTCCCTCTCTTTTCTATATTCTAGTCCTAGGGCTAATCAAATTCCCAGTTTTATGAGAAATTTTTCAGTACCGCGTGGGCACGACCACGTGGTGCCCGTGCGCGCATCTCGGCAGTTCAAACGTGTTTTGGATGACCCAGATTTGTTTGGGTTTGAAGGGGTGTTTTGGTAATTTTGTACTAAAAAATTACCAAAACAAATCTGGACCATCCAAAACACGTTTGGCTGGCCGAGATGTGCGCATGGGCACCACGTGGAAAAGGAGGCGGAGTTGGGCAGTAATTGTGAGCCCGTGACCTCGTTCCACTAAGAAAAATAAGTACTTATTTTTTGGATTAAAGATAATGTATTGTGAGAAAATGATCTGTTTCGCAAAACGAAAAATAAGTACTTAAAAAATAAGAACCTTAACGAAACGGGTGCCTAAGTTCGATTATTCTCGTCAGGAATTCTTGGGTCCACCCCACCTCACGTAAAAACGAGGAAAATGCCGCAGGAGAGACCGTAGGAGTTAGTCCGAGCCTACGAGGTGCGCGAAAGCTGATCCAGAACACGTTGCGTTACCGGAAAAAGAAGGGCTTTTGCCGAGTGAGAATCACGTGAGCATCACGCGGTGTTTGGAGTTTTGGTGTGATCATGCCTCTCTCTCCATGCCATCCAAACATTGACCCCACCCAACTTAATAAATCGAAACGTGGGTGGATCCCACCACATGCAAATTGCGTGGGGTCCACAAATACCGAAGGCCCATTTCCTTGCCTTGCTGCATTACTGGCTTACTGCTACGTGACGGGTGGAGGAATCACATGATACTCGTCACCACGTGGAGTCAAAAGATTTCAAAATTTAATTTTTTTTAAAAAACTGCTGACGTGGCTACATTCTATTGGTCGTTTGACTGCTCAGTGAAAGATTATTCAGTGTAATCGTAAGCATTATAGGGGGGCTGTCCAGGTTTTACAATGTCATGATCATGATATAATTGTATAGCAGGATTTACTAAGTAGATTTAAAAAATTAATTTGATTGGTCATCTATCGTCACACTATTTGATCACATTTTTATTTAAAAATATGGTGGTTTGTCGATTTACATAATCGGCTACAGTACGAGATAATAATTGCATTTGATCATATGGTAAGGATTGTTCGATTAACTTGACTTTTTCCCACATGTAATAGAAAAAATAAACGATTCAAATAATCATGCTCAAGATGGAACTCACCTAAGTGCACTACAATTCACAGTGCCTACAGGATCTCTGGATCGGTCAACGGCACGTAAAAATTAAACTAAACTTGATCTATCGTGAACGCAATCAGAATGAAGTCCTTTTTGGAATAAAAAGTTGATAGCAATTTGGTAGTTGACAAACGTAATTTCATCACGTATAAGAGCATCTTCAACGGGAGATGTCAAATTTGATGTGGAACTTATAACGGTAATATTTGACACTAATTGACAAACCAACCCATATGTCTTTTTTAGGCCAAATCCTACGTGGCTTTTGACAAGGATGAAGGGGAGAGGAAGCATGCCAACTTTGACTACCTACACCTTGCCTGCCAAATTTCAAAAAATAACTTTTTGTAGTTTGACATAAGGGTTGGAGAGGGATAATTTGATGTCAAATAAATAGAATTTGACGTAAGGGTTGGAGAGGAAGTTTTGATGTCAAATTGGAGATGCCAAAATGCCACATCAGCCTTCAAAAAAAAATTGACATCCCCAATTTGAAGTCAAGGGTCGGAGATGCTCTAATACTCCGCTACGAAACTTTGGATTTTAATGTATTACTATTTCAGACATAAACACATTCGATCACGTGGCAAACAATGTCCAATTAACTCGTCTTTTTTTTACGCGTAATATGTCCGGCCAGTCTCATAAAAAATACTGTAACAATTCGAATCATCATGCTAGATATGGACCACATATTAGTGTGATACAATCTCATGGTGCCTAAAGGATCACTAGCTCGGTCAACGACACGTAAAAATAAAATCAAACTCAAGTTTATCATGACCGGAACCAAATTTAAGTCCCTTTTTAGAATAAAAAGTCGACAGTAATTTGGTAGCTGATCACTTTGTGATTTTATCACGTGTAATAATACTCCACTACGGACTTTGGATTTTAATTTACTACTATTACAGAGTGAATATTGTGGTTTTGAACCAAAGATGGTGCTACCATCAAGATTATCCTAACTATTTTTCAAAAAGAAATAAAGAAAGAGATGGTTGGATCATGTCTACCTAAACTAGAAGTTAGATCATCCCACTCGTATTTCACTTTATAGTATCGTGTCCACCTAAACTAGGATTTTGAAAAATAGTACTCGTGCAATAATGTTGATCCGTCCGTTCGGCAATCCAACGGTCCGAATCTCATTGCTACCATGTAGCATTCGAGCCGTTTATTGTCGAGATGAAATCAGGACCGTTGGATTACCTAATTGGGGGATGGTGCTGTGCGCCCCTCTGAAGGCGTCGGATCGTGCATCTGACGGCTCGGATCTCTCATCTCGACAATGAACGGCTCTCGATCGTTGGTTGTCAAGATGAGATCCGAGCCGTCGGATGCACTATCCGACGGCTCGGAAGTGCGCAGCACGATGCTGTACACTTTGGTGCACAGCACCAACCCGAAGTTCTGAATTACCGAACGAACGGCTCGAATGGTGCACAGCACACCCACCCGCACAGGACCATCCCCGTTCACACAAAAAGATACTATCTCATACACATGGGGGCATTGTAAGAAGAAATCAGACCAAAAAAAAAAATTGATTTGATTCTTCAGAGTATAATAATACACTAACGTGGAAACTGGAAAGGTATTCCTCCACATGGGTAGGGAGGCCATGGCTCTTGTGCCCATATGCTTTTCTTAACTTTTCACCTTCTTGGGGAGGAGGTGAATGAAATCAATTGAGTGGCCCATTTTATTTGAGGATGCAAATTTTAAATTAAAACATGTCAAAATTATAAATTGTAATCCTGCGAATCAATGTGCAATATGCCAAAAAAATGTTACGAGTATTACAAATACAAAGAGTGTAAAAATCGCAATAGCAATCCATATAACTATTGTGAGTAGTGTGAGTTATTGTATACTGTTCAATTTGATACGCTCAAATAACCACTTTTCATAATCAAGATGTATATCCTTATTGAATTTGATTTGGTACACAACCTAAAATCATGGAAGACTTTCTTATTGTATTAAACACGATTTTGTCATCCAAAATTAAGCATCAAATGAACGTATGACCTTACCTATACTCTGATGGTCGAACCTTCCAAGGTAATACGTTACGTTACCACATTAAACAAGATAGAAAAATATGGGAAAAACGTTACTCGAAACTTAGATAAAATGGATAGTACATCCACCAATGGCTATCAACTTATGAAGTAGTAAATGCATTCTATCTTACCCTATGACTCTTTATATTCCACGTAGGGTAAAAATGGCCGTAATCGCATTTACTTTATAGTATTAGATATCTTTCCTTATTTTGCAAGAAACTTAAAAACTAAAATCATGCAATGTGTGTTGTGACATTAAACGGGTCTGATTTTTAGTATTTTTTTATTATCAACGAATCCAATTTTGTTCACCAATTTTGCACGTAAATTGCACAAATTTGTAATATTCTGCATAAAGAGAGTCCATTTACATGTGTCAACCACTCACTACGTGTATCAATGGCTAATCATGGAGAAGTATGAAGAAAAAATGATTCGAAAACATATGTCTAGATAGATAGATAGATATCTGAACAATTCACAAAGAGCAATGCTACGGTGAACAACTGATCATTATATATATAGATACGATGTGCTTCAATACATAACAAAATGAGACATCCTACAGATACATTTGTGATACATCACATGATATAAAAAATGTGACCACCACTACATTACGAAATATAAAACGTGTTTAGAGTCGTTCAACATGTATCGGGTGGAGTCCTCGTGCATCGGATAATTTCCAATACGTCTGCGTCTGTAGCATTGCTCGTGTTTAGGAGACCTGCAAAGCAGGGAATAACTGCCTCACCCGGACGTTTTAAAAGTAGAAAAAGGAAAAATGGAAAAACGCCCAAAAAATCCACATCCCCACATTGGAAGCCCCAAAAAACCCTCCGCGTTGTTGAGGATACGATACATATACCCAAGCGAAAGAGAGAGGAAACAGCCCCTCCTCTCACCTCTCTCTCTCTCTCTCTTAACAGACGCCCCCCTTTCTCTCTCTAAACCAAACGAAGGAAAACCCTTTGAGACCCTTTTTTGAACGTTCCATTTTCTTCTCTCTCTGGAATGGAGGCGGAGCGTTTCATGGTGGACGACCTTCTCAACTTCACGTTGGACGTGTGTGGGGAGGTGGTAGATGACGACGAAAATGACAAAAATACCCTCAAACCCCCTCCCTCTTCTTCCCTAGAGTTGTTGGACCGAAACACCCAGGACCCAGATGAGCTTCCGAGCCTCTCCCCTGTAAGTTCTCTCGAAATCCCCTTTTTTTGCTGAAACTCGGACGACCGAGTTCCTCCTGACTCGGGCGAGTCTGCGTGTTTTGAGTTGTTTTAGGGGGGCCGACTCGGCCCTGGTTTGAGTCGACTCGGACGGGTTGGGTCCGAGTAGGGGTTGTTGGGTGGTGACTCGGCCGAGCCAGAGAGGTGGCTTTTCTCGTGACGAGTCTGAAAGTCCGACATGGGGGCTGTGGCAGTTTCGATATTGAGGGTGATATGGTTGGCGCTTTTTGAAAGTGTTTTGGCGAGGACGGTTTTGGCCTTAGGTGCCCTAAATATTTGAACCGATAGATGGGATAACGAATGCATGCACAAGGGTAGTTTAGGCATTTCGATGGTTCCGATGCGCCGTGGACCCCGTGTGTCGCAATTACAGCGCGTTGTACGAATAAATGAGACTTTCCCATTTGAAACCGATATTTGTATGTGTGAAAGGACTATAATGCCCCTCAATGTCCCATGTCTTTCCCATTTTATCCCTTTTCTGAAGAAAAGTTCATCTTTATTAGGTAAAAAAAAAAATAGCCTAGGAATGTGAAAAGGATAACATTCCCTCCACCACCGCCAAAACCTAATTTCCTTTTTCAAAAAAATAAAAAAAACCCTGAAATTGAGTAAGAAAACCCCACCTCTCCAATACTTTACCAAACCCATTATCAAAAGGAATTTGAGTTGCTTTTTCCTCTCTCAAATTCTCATCTTTATTATCTGGATTCCAAATTTAATGTTTTGCCATAACAAAAAATTTACCCCTTTTTTTTCCCTGTGAGACCCCGTTCGCTAAGGTTCTTATTTAAGTACTTATTACTTGTTGTACGAGACATGTCATTCATTCATAATATATCACTTTTAATTCAAAAATAAATATTTATTTAAAAAAATAAGACTTATTTTAGTTAGTGGAACACATTCAGAATTGGAGGAAATTACGTCTAATTGGAGCAAATTACTCTTAATTTGCCCTTTGGTTTTTTTTTTTTTAGGTTAGAAGAAGTCTGGACCAGTTTGCATACACCTCAACTAATTTTGGGGCGAGGCCCTAAAGTTAACGACCGGATAAACCCTCCAATAGACGTGATTTGGATTCGAAGATTCGAAGATGTGACCTCATGAGGACAAACTTAGTACTAACTTTCTTGGGTCCACCCCGCCAACCCCCTTGGGGTTATGTGCCCCTTGTCTTTATTAAGAGGCAAAATATGGTGACCCTTTCGTAAAGATGGCGACACACAATCACTAAAATTATTTAAATAACTCTACGTGGTCATGTCCTCCTTCAGTGCAAGGGACATGGGCCCTACTGTAATATGACCCTTGTGATTTTGCGGGTTCACAGGCACGTGGTGTGAAATGATCACTCCGCAATTCCATGAGTTAAAAAATGAAGAAAGATTTAAGAAATGCATTGATAATATGATAAAGAGAAAGGAAAAATGTGAACCCTCTGGGATTTCTTTGCCCTATTTGCTTGATTGACAGTACTCCTATGACTTGGTGAGAGCAGAGGAAATCAATGCATGGAGTGGTTGGGGTTGGTCCTTGGAGCTCCTAGCTCAATGCTTGGGTTCAAGTCCTCATGGTACTTGGCATTCTAAACACACTCTTTCATTCCTGTAGCATGCGATAGGATTTAAGCTTCGGTCCCGGCATATGGGTTAGGTGCATAGGTCCCTATTGATGGATAAATTATTCAGTGGAGGAAAGATTCAACGCAACTCTGGATACAACTGTGTCTAGAGCTGTTCGATGCACATGGGTACACATACATCGAACGGCTCTGGATGCAGTTGTGTCCAGAGTTGTGTTCGTAGACTTTTTGTTATTTAATGCCCCCTGGGGTACCGTCGCAGCCATAGGCTCCTTTTCTACCACACATAATTGTTGTGGGGCCCAAGACTAGCGTGTGGGCCCCATCTAAATGTGTGGCGGAAAATGGGTTGGGGCACCACTTGGCAGTGTCCCAGACACTTAATAATCTCTCGATTCTCTCCTATAATCCTATTGATGACTATGTGGTGCTTAGAGCAATATTGCATTACATGACGCACATGTGGAGTAGCCTTATTGCATATTTATTTCTGTAAACGTGGAAAAAGAGTTTGAGCTGTTTGCCTGTGGCTATTAGGCTTTGGAACCGTTAACATGTGCCTTCATATATCGGGTTGAATTGAGTTTCATCGAAGAATTTGTGCTGAACCATTTGTTTTCCCCATATCAGGAAGAGGAAGATCTAGAATGGTTGTCGAACAAAGACGCATTTCCAGCAGTCGAGTCGTGCTTGGAACTTCTCTCGCACCCCGGCATTGTCCTGAACCACCAGAGCCCCGTGTCGGTGCTAGAAACTGCCACCACCACCACCACTAGCAGCAGCACAAGCAATAGCAATAGCAGCTCGATCACGACTTGTCCAGTCAACATTTTAGTTCCGTGGTGTTACCCGATGAAAGCACGGAGCAAACGGCGTTTGAGGCGGCGACGTGGGTTTTCCGACTTGTCGAGTCAGCATTGCTGGTGGTGGAACCAAGCAAAGGTTAAAACTAGCAAGAAGGAATTGCCCAGATTACCCCCACCACCACCAAGTGCCCCAAGAATTGGAAGGAGGTGCCAGCATTGCCAGGTGGACAAGACCCCACAATGGCGGGCGGGTCCCATGGGGCCCAAAACATTGTGCAACGCATGTGGCGTCCGGTACAAGTCGGGGCGGCTCGTGCCCGAGTACCGCCCAGCATGCAGTCCAACGTTTTCGAGCCAGTTGCATTCGAATTCTCACCGGAAGGTGATGGAGATGAGGAAGCAGAAGGAGATGGGAGGAGGGATGACGGTGGCAAATGGAGCATGTTGATATGGAGTAGGGTAGGAGGTGAGTATTTTTCCTTTGTTCTTTTTAGGATAGTTTTAGATTTAGGAACTAGGGTTTGTTGTAATGGGCTCTGCTGAATTGTTAGTGAACCGTATCTGGTTTGTTTTTCATCAAAATACGTCAGGGGAATTTTGACTTTTTTTTTTTCTAGTGTCAGTCAGGTATGCATTATTAGAATAGAAAAGCCCTTAAAAGATTTGGTTTTGGTTTTAGTTTTTTGGCCATCAATTATAACTTTTTTTGCCTGATTGATTGGAAATTTGGTATGCTGGTGATGGTGATGACATTTTGAGTAATTTGGAATGTGCTCAAATGAGGGTTTTGTGAATTTTGAGAGGGGGAAGTTGCTACAACATGTTCGATTTACCTGATGGTTGCAACTAGCTATCGGTGCTAAGTTAACGTCAGAACTAACGTTAACTTAGCAGTTAGCACCGATAGCTACTTGTGGAGTTTTGCTTTTGCTTTGACTACAGGTTGTATAATTCATGTCAAAAGCCTTTGAATTAGGATTGATGGAGGATTGAAAGTTCAATTGTTACTCTCACTGAACTAGGTATTTGTATTCATATTAGTATGTACTATCTTTTTTTTTTTTTTTTTTTTCAGTATATATGGTGGAATTTTAGTTTCCGAAGGTTCATCTGCTTTTAATAAAGGTACGAACATGACTTGGGATTTATAGTTTTCACTATTCCAAATGAACCAAAACTGCAAATTATGATTTTCAATCTGGCACCGACTGTAAGGGATTGGTCGAATGAAAACATGACAACAAGAGATTTGTTCTTCCAAGCTTGTTAGTTCAATTCTTGCCCCGATGAATGAAAAAAGGTTGCAGCTGCCGAAATTTTGATCGTTTTTTTTTTGTTTTTAATGTGTCAAACGAAGTGCGCGTGAACTGATCTGGATACTCGGAAATAAAAAAATAAAAAATGGTGTTCAGTCCATCAGTCCGATGGCTTGTATTTAAAAATTAGCCTATTGCAGCGGTCGACCAAATCTGTTGGTTTCACACATGAAAAAATAGTTCTTTTTGCATTTTCCTATTCTTTGGAGTAACTTTCTAATGGTTGGACGGTTCTGCCCCTATAACTTGCAATTGGCATTCTCAACATTATTGATTGAAAGAGAGGTTGAGTTGTTCATCCGTATAGCTGTTGTCACTTATTGCAGAGAACATGGACCCTTTTGGCATGTGGTTGGGTGGGTGAGGTGTGTGAGAGACCAATTCATGTGGTGGGAAAGAAATCTGTGAACTAACCATGTGCAATTCATGTGAGCTATATGGGGAAGGGATAAACCTTTTTCCTTTTTTTAATGAAGGGTGTCCTGAGGTAGCTTGCGTGTACGTTGGACTAATCCCTACAGTCTCTTTCATAGTCGTTTCGTATGCTTACGTGTGGTGTTGGGTAACCCCAAGAGTTGCTGGTAATGAGATTGAACCGGAGACCTAAACAAGGAGCAAACACCTAAGTCTCAGGCTAAGATGGTGCCCTTAGGATTTTTCTTAGGAAAGTTTTTTATGGTTTACAAAATGGAAGTGCAGGTATGGTACCCTGTCACCTTCGCCAGGGAGTATTGCCCCGTCACACCACACCACTAACTGTAGGGGACTCCACCGCACCTATGTCGGGTCGAATCTAAAGTCCCACCACGTGTGGGTGATATTACGAGTATGTTTAGCCTCAATGAGGGGCTATAGGAACTTGAATATGGGTTTTGTCCAATCAAATCAAAATTCCTAAACATTGAACCGACCCCTCATTGGCAAAATATGCACTTGCGCAGAAAAATTGTGCACTTGTGCAAAATATCTACCTGGAGCATGGTTATCAATACCGTTCCGTACCGGCCGGTACGTATCGTTTTTGACAGAATCCGGTACCTTACACCTCTAATTTCGTTCCGGCTCAAATACCGATTGGTACCGGCCAATACCGGACGGTACCGGAGATACCGGTCAGTACTGGCCAATACCGGATAGTACCAGACTACTTTTAAATTTATTTTTTTCTTCAAGTACCGGACAATACCGGTTAATACCGAACGGTACCGGGCAAATACCGGAATATTTTTTATTTTTTTTGTTTTAAAAAGTGTATATTATACGAGTACTATAAATTCTTTTAGGTAGGAAAATAACACTAATAGTGATCAATCTGAAATGGTACCCGGTATCTCACCAGTACCTGTACGTACCATACTAGTAAGAAAATCGGTACTCTAACCGGCACGATATTCAGAACCTTGACCCAGAGTCCTCCTTAAACCTTATACACGAGGATAAGTACAAGTATCGAGTGCAACAGTGACATCATTTTACGTGGTGTAATTGGCGATAAAAAAAACACTCAAATGAAGTCAGCGGATATCCCTCGTCGTTACTAACCCAGTTCATGACTTAATTGCTATTGTAAAAAGTAATACTCCAATAATTCGGTCAATTTGTCAGGTGAATCATCGTTTTTTTAATCGAATGTCCAATCCAGCTAACGCACATTTCGATTAATTCCGGGATCCTAAAATCAATGACTTGATAAACTTACTAACGACCCCAAGGTTTGGTGTAAAATTTACTCCGTCTATACCATCTTATAGGAGGGGGTAAATAGATTTACTATTCAATCCCTATTTTTGGATAGGATTGTACAATTCCCTAGATAACCTTAGGTTAACTAAACATTAATCTGGGTGGTCACACTCACACACATTATATAGGACGTGATTAATCCATAGCCTACTGTCTGTGGTTGACCGGCCGCTGCGCCGGTGCAGTCCTAATCAGGTTTTCACATAAAACAAGACAAGAGAGCCAAACAAAGAGTTAGGAAATCTCTTACTGATTAACAACTTTTGTTTGTAGATTAGGGGCTAGTAGTTTTATTTTTTTAACCAAACAGGGTTTATTAGTTTATTCCTAATGCTTATGTGGTACCGATATATACAATGGCTTGAGCTTTGCCTAAAAGACCAGACGGTGAAACTGGTCTCCAGAAATAGTCGACGTGCACCGTACGTGTAAGTTAGACCAGACACACATGTTTGTAAAAAGGGAAATTTATATAAATGGTCCTTATAGTTTCACCTAAGTCTCATTTTTGTCCTCCAAGTATCAATTGCAACTCTTTTGACCTTCAAATTTGATTTTTGTACCAAATTGGTCCAATTGATAACTTTTGTCAGCCAAACTGGATGAAAAAAATCAGATTGATGTCAGTTTGGACGTTGCAGATCGTACCAAGTTGGTCCAATTGATGACGTCTGCCCTCAATCTGATTTTTTCCGTCCAGTTTGGCTGACAGACGTTATCAATTGGACCAACTTGGTACGAAAACCAAACTTAAAGGTCAAAAGAGTTACAATTGATACTTGGAGGACGAAAATGAGACTCGGGTAAAACTAAGAGGACCATTTCTATAAATTTTCCTTATATATATAAAAAAGAAAAGAAAGATATTGTGGCTTGACCGCCTCTTGGTTTGTTATGGTAATAGTCAAAATGCTTAGCATGATTAGGTTGAGTATATAATATGCATTAAAAGAAGAGAATTATGAACCTTTTGCCATGTTTTAGAGAATGCTGAATGTATTGATGGACCTAGCACCTATGGCACTTAATGAGAAATGGAATATGTGAAACCACATCATCCCTAGGGCATTTATTGAATTTTATTGGGGGAAAGTAAAAATAATTGATAACCTTTTGTATCATTTGGTTAGTTCCCAGTGTAATGCATTCATTTTTTTTTATCTTTCCCTTTGTCTTTTATCTATCTCCAAAGCTTAATAAAGTCTCAGTCTTTGCCGTTTAAAAGAAAATTAAAAATAACAAGGATCTTGAGAGAGCCCATGAGGGTCGATTCTAATTTTTTTAAGAGCAATGCTATGCTACGTATCTGGATACAGAGGTGTTTAGAATCGTCCGATGCACGTGAGTCCCACACAATAGATGCGGAGCCAACATACGCCGTCTGGTTCGGACACATATATGTGCACATCGATCTTATTCTTATGAATTGTAAAGAGCGCACCACAAAAAAAGATGAGTATTGTACAAATTCGGGATAGGATCAACTGAGCATTATCTCTATATCTAGTCTTTCTCAAATCTATATATTTAGAGGTGGAGCCCATATACTTGTATACGGCGAGAGGGGTGCTTCAGAATAATTTTTCCTTATTGAGTCTGATGCACAGGGCTACTACTCTTTTTGAGTAAAGAGAAAATCTTTATAATTTTCATATTTACCATCCTTTTGTTTTTGCTCCCAATAACATTGTTCAAAATTAGGTCCTCTTTATAGTGGTGTCCGAGTCCTGAATTAACTTTTTTTGCTTGAGCCCCACAATCATGGAACCAATCTTTATTTATATTAGTAATTTGTTTTGATTACCTGATGTTTGGGTAAGCTTCACTCGAATCCAACCCAACTCGGGACCATCAAGTTAATGACTAGGAAAGCTCTCAATAGCTCCAAGGCTTTTTCTAGTCAGCGGTCGGAGTTGAACTTACAAACTTGGAAGCGTAAACTCTTTACTTGCTGATCCCACTCAACTAACCCCTTGAGAGTATGCAACCAATCTTTATAAAAGTTGCAGCTCATCTTCTAATTTTTTGGATGTAGATATTGTGATAACCCAATTTTAAAATACTAAAATCAAAACTTTTCTTAAAATTCTTTCACCGCGGCTAAATTCAAAACAATTTTTACCTATTGTAATTTTCGAATATTTTTCTGAGGCTAAGTTCCGCTATTTTTTTGGATTTTGTCCTTATTCAAAAAAATTCCGCGTTTGTTAGTTTTGGGCCTAACTTTTGTAGATTATTGACTCGTCTCATCAAGACGAATCAAAAAAGAAAAAAATAATGACTTTTACACAAATATTTTTAAAAATATTCAAGATAAAGTCCAAAAAACCGGCTTTATGGTTCGATATTGTCTACTTGTCGTGGAATAAAATTTTGCGGCCCATGTACTGTTGTAATGTCAGGCCATGCCCCATCAGGCCTATGCTGGACCTTGAAGGGTGGAGGCCCTCAGCAGGCCTTAAGATCCAGCTCAACTGGGTTGGCCCAAAGCATGCCTTAAGATCCATCAGGCCTATTCTAGGGAGAGAAGCTGTGTTATAGGGAGAGAAAAGCCGAAGGAGGTTGTAATTTGTTGACAATGAGTAGAGCTATAAATGAGCCGAGTCATTTGTGAATTGTTGATATTCGACTTGGTAAAGGTTTATTCAAGTTTGATTCAAGTAATAAACGAACCGAACCTGAGCCTCAATTTTATGCTCGTTTAATAAATGAGCCGAACCTGAACCTGATAGTATTCGGCTCGATTAAACTCGCGAACTTGGAGTATGTATACATATTATCTCATAAGAATTCCACATATAACCTTTAGTATGTATTAGCTTTTACATGCATATAATGATGATTTTATAGTTTATTCATGTATAACCGTAAATTTTAATATGTTTTGATATTTTTAAATACACGTGAATTTATTAATGTAGAAAATGAAAATTTTATTTCCAACTCTAAATCTATATGAGAGCATAAATATTTAATATTTTTGACTCATTAAAGCTCGTGAACTAGTTCGAGTTAGACTCAAACCTAGACAAGCTCGGCTCGAGCCCGGTTGGTGTTATTGGCTTGACCCTGCCTCTTCACCCGGGAGGCTATCATGGCCTACCAATATTCTTCTAACTGGCAGAGAACTTCTCTCTTCGGCTCTTTTTTTCCAATCTAGGTCTTCATATTTTTATTGAGTTTGAGGTCAACTCGAGTTTGCTTAAAAGTTAATGAACAAATTTGAACATTCTAAAACTCGGTTTGATTCGGTTCGCTTGCAGTTCTAGCAATTAGGGAGACAGAAAGTGAGGAAGAAATTAAGAGTGAGTTTCCTCCTTCAAATTGAAGATCTTTTTCTTTCTGGGACAAATTACCACAGAGTTGTTTAGAAAAAGCAACAAATTAGGGGCCTGAGAAGGGGCTTTTTAATCTGCATTTCTTTAGAATCTGGCTTGTCTCGCAACTGTCGTATAGTGTTTTTAATGATCAAGATTTGTTTTCAATCTTTTAGCAGTAATGAAAAGGTTTTATTGGTAAAAGATTTAACAAATCTGAATCATTGATTGTCAATATGAACGGTTCAGATTGAACCGCTCAGAGAAGCCGGATCCTTTCTTTACCTACTCCCACTCCCTCCGTGGAGACACAAAATACCAAATGAATCAAAATGAAACACCTAAACCAACCTTCAAGACTACAAGGTTACCTAACAAAATAAGAAGGGCATTCTCGTCCAAAATGACCCAAAAAGTGGCAACCCCCAATTCAATTTTTGGGTACCGGGTGGGTAACACGTGGCCGTGCCCACGTGATGCATGAGCAGCCCATCTAGGTCTTTCAAAAGTGTGTTAGATGGCCTAGATTGAAACGCTCTCTCCCCTCTCATCCCACCACTTTCTCTCCTTTTTCTCTTTCCAAATCTGAGCCGTCCAAAACCGAAATGGACGGCCCGAATGCGCTGGAGGGGTACCACGTGGTAACCAGGCACTGAAAAATTTCTCCTCTTCTTGGTATTGATATGAATTATGAACATAGTGAATACTAATTCCATTGGAGTACATTTGAAGACCCCACCATCCTTTGAAAAGTTGGGACTGCATTTTACATGGTTCTTCTAAAGGAATCACCTGGGTGACTGAACCAGCAGTTGGGTCATGTCTGTCTTCCATAAGTGATGGACTCTGAGAGGTATGTTAAAAGCTTTGATCTTTGGTGGGTTTTATAGGAATTACTACTTCTCGGTTTACTTGGCACTTTTTTTTTTTCTTTTTCTTTATTTGATCTGGTTCATGCACTTGGTACTTGTTGGAAAACAGTAAATGCTTTCAACAGAACCAGGAAAAATTAGTACAAAATATATAAAGAAAAAACATAGGAAATAGTAGGAATAGACAATACTTATAATCGTAGGAGTATAATCGGAAGCGTAGGAGTATAAACATAGGAAATATAATCATAGGAGTATAAATATAGAAAATAGTAACACACCCGGGGTTGCCCTAGTGGTTCGGGCGGATGCCTAGGCTTTGGGAGTACTCCTTAAGGTCTGGGGTTCGATTTCCCACCGGGTGAGTACCGCAACGTAAGGTGTGGCCGCGCTAGTTCCCCCAGAGGTTTGGGTTGTGCAGTCGGGTCCAAGTGGCCTGGATTCTTAGAAATCTAAGAACGTGTTTAAGAGATTGTCTTAAACTTCAAACAATACTTTTAAACCTACTTTGAGAATTACGAATGTTAATTTTTTTTTTTTGGGCTTCGTGTCCTGAGGCTATACTGCTGGGTTGTTTAATTTCTCAGATTGTGCTGTAAATGAGATACCATGAAGCATAGAATAATGGAAGACTCAAGGAGAGGTTTGATTGTAGGTTTCGCCGGCTTTTTCATTGTCACTGCTCTGCTTGTTTGTGCTTCAGAAGGGTTGAATTCTGAGGGGCTGTACCTTTTGGAATTCAAGAAGGGTATCCACGATGAATTTAACTATCTAGGAAACTAGAATTCGGGTGACCAAACCCCATGTGGTTGGAAGGGTGTGAATTGCTCATTGGACCCTAAAAATCCAGTTGTGGTGTCTATTAGTTTGTCTTCACTGAACCTTTCTGGGACCCTGAGCCCCAGTATTTTTCGTTTGGTTAATCTTGCTGAGCTTGATGTTTCTAACAATGGGTTTACTGGAAACATTCCCAAGGAGATTGGAAATTGCTTGAGATTGGAAATTCTTTATTTGAATAACAACCTGTTTGATGGGCAAATTCCTTCTGAATAACAACCTGTTTCCCTTGGGAATCTAAAAAACATGATGACATTTCGAGCGGGGCAAAATGTGATTTCTGGGAGCATTCCCTCGACCATAGGTGGATTTGAGAACTTGGTGTATCTTGGTCTGGCCCTAAACAACCTAGGAGGCAATATACCAAAAGAGATTGGGATGCTTAAGAGCTTGACAGATTTGGCTCTTTGGAGTATTGAATTGATCGGTTTCATACTGAAGGAAATCGGGAACTGTACGAATCTTCAGAATCTTGCTTTGTATGACAACCACCTCGTGGGCGAAATTCCTGGTGAAATTGGTAATATCAAGTCCTTGATGCATTTATACTTGTACTGGAATTGGTTGAATGGAACAATACCTACGCAGATTGGTAATCTCTCTTTAGCAACAGAAATCGATTTCTCAGAGAACTACTTGTCGGGAGAGATTCCGTCCGAGTTGTGAATTGCTTTAAGAGAATAAATTCTTTACACCGCCGGTGTAAACATTGGTTTCCTCCAAATCAATTGCATTGCGCCACGTCGCCATATTTTATTAACTGCGACCACTGTTTTGACATGTGTCATTAAAGAATTTATTCTCTTGCTTGAAATGGTAGTGAGTTTATCATTTTCCAATGTTCTAAAAGTAGCTAGGCGCTAGTCGGGCAGTCGGCCACCTTCGAGCAATTAATCGGTGCATATTAGTTAGTAATCGCCGATTAATCGTTAGTCAGACTTAATCGGATAGGCTCCGCCAACAATTAATCGCCGATTAATTCCTTGTTTTAGAACACTGTCATTTTCTATTGAAAATAGCCTCAAATGCAGAATTGAAAT
>JAOTQK010000012.1:4156119-4174643 GCA_025642025.1 Rhododendron ferrugineum
TAAAATAGCAAGGATAGACAAAACTTATAAACCTAAGAATATGTTTAAGAGGTTGTCTTAACTTATAACAATGCCTTAAAACCTACTTCGAGAATTACGAATGTGAATTTTTTTGGCGTCGTGTCCTGAGGCTAAACTGGGTTGTGTAATTTCTCAGATTGTGCTGTAAATGAGATACCATGAAGGATAGAATAATGGAAGACTCGAGGAGAGGTTTGATTGTAGGTTTCGCCGGCTTTTTCGTCGTCACTGCTCTGCTTGTTTGTGCTTCAGAAGGGTTGAATTCTGAGGGGCTGTACCTTTTGGAGTTCAAGAAAGGTGTTTACGATGGATTTAACTTTCTAGGAAACTGGAATTCGAGCGACCAAACCCCATGTGGTTGGAAGGGTGTGAATTGCTCATTGGACCCTAAAAATTCAGTTGTGTCTATTAGTTTGTCTTCACTGCACCTTTCTGGGACAATGAGCCCCAGTATTTGCAATTTGGTTAATCTTGCCGAGCTTGATGTTTCTGGCAACGGGTTCACCGGGAACATTCCTAACGAGATTGGGAATTGCTCGAGGTTGGAAGGTCTATATTTGAATGACAATCAGTTTGATGGGCAAATTCCTTCTGAGTTGGGTAATCTGGCTTCTCTAACATCCTTGAACTTGTGCAATAACAAGATATCGGGTCCCATTCCGGAGGAGGTTGGAAAACTTTCTTCTTTGGTTATGTTCCTGGCCTACTCTAACAACATCAGCTGTCCTCTGCCGGTTTCACTTGGGAACCTAAAAAACATGAGGATATTTCGAGTGGGGGACAATTTCATTTCTGGGAGCATTCCCTCGACCATAGGTGGATGTGAGAACTTGGAATTTCTTGGTCTGGCCCAAAACAACCTAGGAGGCAATATACCAAAAGAGATTGGGATGCTTAAGAGCTTGACAGATTTGGTTCTTCAGAGTAACGAATTGATCGGTTTCATACCAAAGGAAATCGGGAACTGTACGAATCTTCAGACTCTTGCTTTGTATGACAACAACCTTGTGGGCGAAATTCCTGGTGAAATTGGTAATATCAAGTCCTTGATGCATTTATACTTGTACAAGAATGGGTTAAATGGAACAATACCTACGCAGATTGGTAATCTCTCTTTAGCAACGGAAATCGATTTCTCAGAGAACTACTTGTCGGGAGAGATTCCGTCCGAGCTTGGACTTTACAGCAAACTTAGTTGGGTTGATTTCTCATCCAACTATCTAGAAGGAAGAATACCCCCTCATGTTTGCTGGAACTCCGATTTGAAATATCTGAAACTCGATTGTAATAACCTGCATGGAAATATTCTATATGGTCTCCTAAGGTGCGATTCTTTGGTGGTTCTTCGTCTCCGTGAAAACAGCCTAACTGGGAACCTTTGATAAATCTTTATCCTCTTGAGTTGGGCCTGAACAAGTTTAGTGGTCCGATACCTCTAGAGATTGGAAACTGCAAAATGCTGGAATGGCTTGATCTCTCGAACAATTTCTTCGCATCTGAGTTGCCAAGGGAGATAGGAAATTTGTCTCAATTGGGTGTTGGAAATAAGTGAATTGGAAATTGACTCCAGAATAAACTATTTGATTTAGTTGTAATTTATTTGTCTTGCAATGGATAAATAAATATGGAGTGATTGAAATTGTTTGGTTTGCTGCCGAACCGTGCCGTGTGTGGCAGCGGATTCATAAAATTCTAAGGCTTAAAGTCTGATGGGTACTTGTTGTAATTAATTTAATTAGTTACTTAAAATTTTTACAAGCTTATTGAATTGATTTTAATGTTGGTTCATACACCAACATGTGGCAAACTACCTATCAGTGCTAATGCTTCAATTTTCCGCGGTAACTTTCTTTATGAATGTGTCCCTTGGAAAATGAAGCGGTGTGTTGGTTCGGCATTGATAATTTCGGAGAGTGGTGTCTTTTCGGCCGAGACCGCTCCAAACAATTGCGTCTTTTTCCTAACACTATTTCTAACAGTCACCGTTCCTTTTCGTTGGGGTGCCTACTTCTCTATAAATAGGACTTATCTCCTCCCATTTCAATAACGGAAAATCCTTGCATTCATAACATACATATTCTAAGAGAGTTCTGCACAGTTTCCTGGTTTGCCCGTTGAACAGATTGTAGTGCTACTTCTGTTCTTCGAAAATCGGGTAATCCTGGGAGGCAAACGTCCAAGAGACCCAAGAGTACCGGTATGGGGGACGAATTTGCTTTAAGGATGTAGTATTCTCCATCAAAATACTAGCCTCGATTGCCAATTTTCGGACGCCTGAAATTGGTTCAGTAAATTTCTAATCTTGTTTATTTTTGGTGTGTAGCAAATTTCCAGTGATAAACGAACCCGGTTTCCAACATTGGGTAGTTTCAATATTTCCTCTAATTCGCTCACTGGGCGAATACCACCCGAAAATTCTCAACTGCTCGATGCTTCAACGGCTTGATCTTAGCCAAAACAGCTTCACAGATTCAATACCAGACGAGCTTGGTACCCTTTCCCAATTGGAGCTTCTCATGCTTTCTGAAAACAAGTTATCTGGAAATATTCCTGCAGCATTGGGAAATCTCTCTCATTTGATCGACTTACAAATGGGCGGCAACTTGCTTTCTGGTGGAATACCTGCAGAGTTGGGAGCTCTCACCGTCTTGCAAATCGCGCTGAATCTTAGTCACAACGTTCTCTCCGGAAGAATCCCACCTCAGCTCGGAAACCTAATTATGCTAGAAATCCTCCTCCTGAATAACAATGATCTGAGTGGTGAAATACCAAGTGCGTTCAGTAATCTGTCCAGCTTGTTGGCGTGCAATTTCTCGTATAATGACCTTTCTGGATCGTTGCCTTCGGTCGGATTGTTTCAGAACATGGCTGAGAGCAGCTTCATTGGATACGAAGGGCTCTGCGGAGGGCCTCTTGGCGATTGCGACGGAAACCCGCCTTCGTGCTCGATGCAGCCTTGTTTGAAAGGTGGTTTAAGTGCTACATGGGCTAACATAATCACAGTACTTGCAGGTGCTATTGGTTTGGTTTCTCTAGTTCTAATTGTCATTCTCTTGCATCTCATGAGGCATCGTTTCTTAGAATTGTTGTGTTGCAAAAGCCAATCAGAGGCAACGGTTAACTGAACCCAAGGACAGCAGGCTACTTACACAAGCTGGGCCACTGGATGGTTTCCTCTGTTGTTAACTTCAGCGCCCCATATTTAGTCGAGGTGGATGGGATCTGTCGTGAATTTCAGGGTCCCAAAATTAGTTGAGGTGCATGCAAGCTGGTTCGGATATCCGGTTATTTAAGAAAAAAAGTAGGTTGTTTTGGTATGTCAAGACCTACAAAAATAAACGGTTTGGATTGTCAAAGTATGTTGTGGAGCTCACTTCTATAAGGTTTGTGTGTTTGAGAGGTGTGTAAGTAGAATTACCCTATTTTGGTGTTTAAGGAGTGAACGGGCGTTCTTTAAATTTAATGTGTGAGAAGGGATATTTGAAGGATGACTTCTATTTATTCACAAAAGTTTGTCGCAAAACGAAAAAATGTGATTTTTTTTTGAAAAAGGACAAAACAAAATAAACACAAAAAGCTCCTTAGAAGAACAACACCTATCTTGTCCTCTTTATCTCCCAGATTGAAAGAAACTGTGGAGTTTATTTTTTGGTAATGGAAGAAAAAAACCCTTAAACGATGGTTGATAACTGGAGTCGTGCCAAATGGCAACGGCAAACAATTGTGCTAGTACCACAATCGATTACACATACAAACACACTAACTCTCTCACAGTGTATGTGGTTGTAGAATGATTAATTCTTTGATTATATGGTTCGGTATCGCCTACTTGTTCACCACAATAGGAATAGAAATTGGGCCGTAGGCCCATGTACTGTTGCAATCACAGGCCATGCCGCATCGGGCCTATGCTGGACCTTGAAGGGACGTGGAGGCCCTCAGCAGTTCTTAAGATCCCACTTTTCAAATCCTGGGTGGCCCAATGCAAAACAATAGTAACATTTTCTCACACATTGATGTTGAGTTCTTGGTCGGGGCATTTGTGTCAAGTGCATATAGTGGTGGTAGGCTTTTGTATTCGAAACCGTAACAAGATGGAGATTTGGCATAAAACCGATAGACGGAACCTAAGTCACATAATCAGCGCACGCGTGCGGGAGCGCGATCACGACTGCGAAAGCATCTTAGAAATACATCTTGGTTGATCATATTTCTTTGTTCCTTGATATTTGATAAAAAAATCTTTTTTAGTACTCCCTCCTTTCCAAATTGTTTGTCCAGTTCGCAAAATGATAACTTAAAAATAATGCAATTTTTTAAAGAAAAAATTCAAACTTTTTCACAAATTAAAAGAACTCATTGACATCTAGTAAGTTGTTAAAAAACTTTTGAATTTTTCTTGCAAAAATATTATTATTTTTACGATTTCGTTTTGCGATTGGACAAACATTTTTGGACAGAGGAAGTATCTTCTTAATAAAAAATTTGGAAAGCATAGCTTAAATCCTAGACAAAAAATTGGTTCTCTCTCCCCCTCCCTCCCTCTCACAAGTCTTAGTTGGTGATTCCGAATTGGATTCGAGATTCTGCAGGGTACTTCCTGTAATGCACCCTGCAGGGCACAATCACAGTCGTTCACGAGTGTTTTTAACGATCCGACTTGAAATTCAGACCGTATAAAGCACTCGTGAACAGCTTGGATGCGCTCTACAGGATTCACTATAGAAAGTGCACGCCCTGCAGGATGCACTGTAAGAAGAAGTGCCCTGCAGTAGTTCTGATTCCGAATCATGACATACATTGCACGTGAAACGGAAAGGGAGGCATGTGATGAAGTCAAATTTTGGGGCTTTGGAAGCTGACTGTGAAAGTTTGGAAATTGTGCAAAGGGAAATGGATCCAGTTTTGTTTAATCATTCCATCTTGACATTCTTCAACTCTCTCTGCATATAATTTCTTTTTTCTTGACTTTATAGAGCTTCCAATATCTAAGAGTTGGGTTTTTATCCATCACACATGGCTCCACTTTCTTCATCTGGAATTTCTTGAGAGAGAGAGAAATATGGGCGATTAAGCTAGCCACTCGTACAAAGTTTTCTTATTTCTACGGGTAAAAGATTTTATCATCGATAAACCAAGGTATTCAACGCTTTCGTTGTTATAATGTTAACGTACGCTCTTTTACTTAGTCGTAAAAGAATAACCGATTCTTTTCTCTTTTTTAAATATATATTTCTCTCTCTCTCTCTATCACATATAATGTTAATTTCTTCTTGATTGCTTCTTGATTAAATTGTCACTTTCCTTAAAGTACATGTTAATGTAAAGTTGTACTAACATGTGTTTTGGATGCATTTGTTGCAATGGGAAGCTACTCGCCGCAAAGCATGCCTTTATATAATTATATACATAGGATTATGTATTAATTAGCTAACATGGTAGCTTTATGTGCGAATTCTAAGACATTGGAAAAACAACCCGGGGTTGGCCGGGTGGTCTCAGCCTGAGACTTAGGTGTTTGCTCCGTCATAAGGTCTTAGATTCGATTTTTATTGCCAACAACTTTTGGGATCACCTCACCTCCACGCGTAAGCGTGTGAAACGGCTGTACATGAGCGGAGTTGTAGGAATTAGTCCGAGATGCGCGCAAACTGACCCGGAACACCATGCATTACCAAAAAAAATATAATTAGAAAAAACTCCTCAAGCTCCACTTGATTATTATTGTCAACTTTTCACACGGTCCTTAATATTCTTGGGAGCCGCTTCAGTACACATACTTAATTAAACACAATAATTAACCTCACGTCTGATTTATAGATAAACAACCCTCCTGTTTTATTAGATAGATTATTCTCATGGTTAAACTAATTAAACATCCTTCTACCTACTAAAGTTGTATTTCTAAAAATATGACCGACCGTATATATAAATATATTGAAATTTTCGATCAAATAATCTAGGCTGCTGATTTTGCCACTTCTTTTTTTGTTAACGTCACTCTTCTGCAAGTGTATTTTTGGTGCAAAAATACACTTGCAGAAGAGTGACGTTAACAAAAAAAGGAGTGGCAAAATCATTTCCCAAAATCTATTGGAATCTAATTTCCAGGTGACTGCAAGTGAGGCAATTGGACATATTCACGTTTATATAAAGTTGTCACTCCCTCAAACTGCTTAAACTTTTAGATGAATTGGTGGTTAATTAACAATCTAATAGAAAGCTTTAAAAAATACTCTATTATCATATTCTGACATGTTTGAGCGAAGTCATAGATTAGAACCCACGTTTTTAGTACCACTCAATCAAATAAAACTCTACAACTTGCAATAAGTTACAAGAATATTTTAATTTAATATAGCTAGCTAGAAAGGTGAGATTTTGACACTTTTAATGTACTAGTAATATGTTGCAAAAATTATTATATATTTATAAGAAAAAGTATTTGATTCTTGACTTTAGACGGTTCGACATTGTTTTAGATAATAGGTTGCATTTGTTTGGACATATCTTTGATCAATTATCAAGAGGAGCTAGACATGGATTTCGATCGAATTTCAAAAAGAGTTAAAAAATTTCTTTGATGAAATATGATTATGTCACAACGTTTTATTTCAAATTCTAATGGCAATTCAATCAATAAAATCTCTTCTTTTGCCGTCGATAAAAAAAAGCTCTCAGAACTCTTTTCGTAAATAGTCACATTGTAGTACTATGAATAGAGCTGGAGTTTATCTTCGAGCATCTAATCTCTCCAATTGCGGGCTCTTCTTGAGTACATAAAGATAATCGGAATTATCTACTTGTTAGATCATGTCAAGAACATTAGTCATTCAAAAAATCATGTTGATAGATATGATTTCGGGATTTGGAAAAAAAACACTTCGACACATTGAATACGAACCCATTTATTCATTAGTCTCAACTTAAATGCTGCCCAAAATCATATCTACCGATATCTTATCGATATGATTTTTTGATCGAATAATGTTCTTGACAGGGTCTAAAAAGTGAACAATTCCGGCATCTTTTGTGTGCTTGAGATGACCTGGCCCGCAAATGGGCTCAACCTGAGGGCCCCAAAAAAAAACAACTCAAAATATTAAAAAGTTCATAAAACTAAAAGATGGGGTGAAAAGGAGAAAAAAACTCCCACATGGATAACTCACATTTTCAGTTAACTAATTAAGGTTGAACAGACACGTGGCAGAAGGCAAATGGACAGTCTACCTAGATTTTGGCTGTCTAAAGATCCCTTAATTATTAAGCGATCCATCTGTATAAACTTAGATTACTAAAATATATTAGGCGCT
The DNA here is from genome assembly GCA_025642025.1 of Rhododendron ferrugineum. NCBI lineage: Eukaryota > Viridiplantae > Streptophyta > Magnoliopsida > Ericales > Ericaceae > Rhododendron > Rhododendron ferrugineum. The sequence continues at coordinate 4,163,454 of JAOTQK010000012.1, forward strand.
AATGACGGATTGTCGGATTCTAATTTAGGATTAGGCATAGATTTGACAAAATCTGCGTCACTGTTTCAGATCCCTCTGCCTTCGTTGACTATGTGGTCAACATTGGCTCTTGCCAATTTCGTCAACTTTTTAACCTAAAAAAAAGGGAGAATAAACTACAAAAATGATAATTTTTATATACTGGTACTATCTGGAAGGAAATGGTAGGCCTTATATCTCTATATTTATTACTACTAGTTGTTAGTTTTTTCTCAAATTTTATAGTACAAATAAACACAAGATTTCGCAGAAATTTTATTTTATTGTAATTTTCTAGATAATTAAACAACTAATTTTCAACTTTTTTTTTCGTAACTTTCATTCATTAGATAAACGCATAAAGAGAAATCCATTTCTTTTTTTCATTACCTTACTTCACTAAAATTTTCTCATAAATAATTTTCTCATACAATGCAATTTCTTGACAATTGAACGGGACCTACAGATTTGTGTGGTTTCCTTACTTGTTCATCTAACGATAGAAAATAAGCAAGACGCAGAATAAATAGAGTCTTTTGAACCGCCTTATTTTTAGTTATTTTTTCTTCAATAGAGGTAACCAAAAGGACCTTAAGAAACCGGGAGAATTTTAGAAAGTTTAATGAAAAAAGAAAGCGTATGGAAGAGATTCATTTTGAGTGTGGCTAGACCACCTAGATGGCTAGATCAATATTCATTCTGCACCTCTATAAGTTTATTAATTTACATAACAAATTCAAAAGACGTAGTGAAGTATAAATTTTAGCATGTTGTATACTTGTATCGGAGGCAGACACCCAACATATTAAATCTAGTTCATATACCCATTTGTCAACATTAATTCTATGTAATTTATTTGTTAGTATGTAGAACACCTTAAGAAAAATATTGATTGCATAAATATGAATATATTGTGATTTGGAGTGATGAAAATTGATACAAATTCAGAAATTATAATCTGAGTTCGGATAACGAGAATCAATATTCTCACGAACATATAGAGAATAAAGATGCGAAACTTGTATTTCTTGTAAGTAAGCTAGCACACTTCTAGTGGCGCCAATGGGTTGATTTTTCTCTCTTTAAACTACATTTGGAATTGAGGTTTAATTAATGCACCTAGAACCAATTAAGTTTTGAAGGGTTTGTTCAATGGTAATTAGTTAGGAAAAGCCTTAATTTTGTGCATAGTCGACTTTGTGTCTAGGATTTGTGCAATGCACATGAGTTTTCCAAAAACAGTGAGAGGCCCACGTGAGTTTAAGTATTTCTGACACATCTGTATTTATATATGTGCACGTATCGTTATCGTAATCAATCTTTAGTGTCTTATTATCTTGTTTTGTTGTCATGCATAAGTTGATCATATATAGTGACAAGGTTTAGTGATAATGAAGAGAAGGCACATGTTTGAGAGGCTTTGGTGGGGATGAGCCTAACCCAAACAAGAAGCTTCTCATATTGGCCTTTGATTTTTAGTATAAGGTATCTGTGAGCCATACAAAATGGAAGTCTAGTCATGGCATGAGATGTACTCCCACCACCTCAAAAACCCATTCTTTTATCACTAGAGTTTCCTTTTTGAATAATTTGTTTGGTTGCCCCACCAATTCGATCGTCTTTCAAGAGTCGTATCATATGTTCCTAGACTAATACCCACATGGTGAATAGTTGATTTAGACATAAAGTTTAGTGCTTTCACAGCTTAAGAAATAGGAACGATCGATTCCAGTGGAGTGATAGTCAAGTAATAAGTACCATATACTCTCGTGCATTTGGCAATTACAAGTATTTAAATTCCACTATAATTGGAGTGATAGTCAAGTAATAAGTACCATATACTCTCGTGCATTTGGCAATTACAAGTATTTAAATTCCACTAATTATATGCATATCGACCACAAAGAATGAAGTCGGCCATATTTGAACTCCTAAGGACCAAATTGGAGAAGAAAATGTTTACAAGATGATGTTAAAAGTTATCTTTGGTCCTTCAATTCTAGCTTATAGCATGCTGTCGAAAACTTGAAGAATGAAATCTCAAAAAATTAGTATTACACGCGTACATAGTATCATCATGAAATAACAAACAACCATATGCCGGAAAAATTTGGTGTAATGAGAATAAATTTGGTTCATATATATATATATATATTCAAGATTATGGATACAATTAAGTATATTTTTTCTTATTGCATAACGAACTATACAAAAATATGATGACAATACTTTTTAGTACCTTTGTCCGTGTTAAGAAGCCATCACTCCAATCCATTTGAAATAACATGGGTACAATGACAACAAATTCTAGTGATAAAGAACAGCGATCACAAAAATCGTAAATGATCACAATTCCTCTAAACTAATAACCTCTGGTTTTACTATTATATGAGATTCTTAATTGATTGGTGAAATCATTAGGCGGCACCACTGTTATACTTAAGGGAGGAAGTCTTTTTAACAGGATAAACATGAGTAGATTAATACAACTAGAAAAGCTTTTTAGAGCCTTAATCACATTCCAAATCTAACAAGTTCATCACTTTAATTTAAAGTGGTTAGTAGTAGTAAATCATTAATTAATGCCTTCTCATTAAACTAATTTTATTTATTTATTTATTTTTGGATTTTCGTTCTTAATTGCTGGCGTTCAGAACCGGGAAGGGTACATCAGGCAGGTCTGGTAGAAGCTTTTCGTCACAAGGTTAGACACGACACCGTTTCAAGATCAATCCACTTCACTTTCACAGTTTCACTCCTAGAAACTGTCCCAATCCAAGAAATCCCACCAAATATTCTCCAGAAAAGATAAACTTTTCTTGCCTAAAAAGTTCTCACAGCTTTCTTTTCCAAGAGAGAGAGAGAGTGTATGTGTGTGTAAGATTAGAGAGAGAGAGAGAGAGAGGTGTGAAGGCATGCTTTGTCGGCCATTAGAGCTTCAGTGAAGAGCTCGCATCCATACCTCCGATTCATTCACCTAAAGACCCTTTACCATCATTCCAACAAAAAAAAAAAAAAACACAATTGAAGCCAAAATCACGACTTGGGTTTTGTTCTCTTCCTTTCCCCCAAGTAAAATCCCACCACAAAGCCCTTCTGATTCATTCCATTTGTTTTTGATTCCTTCCTTTTCTTGAGTTCAAAAGGGTTGTCCCTTTTAAAGTTCCTACAGAGTATTATATGTGAAGAACATATTTAATAATAATATTCCATTGTAGATTTGAAGATCCCACCATCCTTTGAAAAGTTGAGACCTTGGTGTTGTTTTGTACTCCTATTCCTATTTAATCTTTAATGGGTTTTCTGGAGTAATCACTTGGGGAATTGAATCAGCAGTTGGGGTCATGTCTCTCATTCCATAAGTGATGGACTCTGAGGTATGTTAACAAAGCTTTGATCTTTGATGGGTTTTCTTTGGATTTCTTGTTTGTTGTGTTTCTTTTACTTGATTGATTTCTTTCACTCTTTTTACTTATCATTTCTGAAAAAGAATTTTTTTTTTGTTTGGGTAAGTTTCTGAAAAAAGAAATCTGTTTTGTTGTATTATTTGAAGTTGCTGATTCATCACTCAGCTCTATGTGTATTTTGGATTCCTTCTATGTTGTTGAAGATTGAATATAGTTGTCCATTTTCTGAATGCCAGTTTTCTTTCTCGTGTTTTTGAATCTTGAATATGTGAATTGCTTTAAATGGTCGTCAGTTTATCATTTTCCAGTGTTCTAAAAGTCGCTAGGCGCTAGTCGGGCAGTCGGGCACCTTCGAACGATTAATCGGTGCATATTAATTAGTAATCTCCGATTAATCGTTAGTCGGACTTAATCGGATAGGCTCCTCCAACGATTAATCGCCGATTAATTCCTTGTTTTAGAACACTGTCATTTTCTATTGAAAATAGCCTCAAATGCAGAATTGAAATTCTTGGTTCACTTGGTACTTGTTGGATAATAACTGGGAAAATTTAAGAATACAGTCGTAGGAGTACAACGGAGAAGTACAAAAGTTAGGAGAAAACGTATACTTAAAATAGCAAGGATAGACAAAACTTATAAACCTAAGAATATGTTTAAGAGGTTGTCTTAACTTATAACAATGCCTTTAAACCTACTTCGAGAATTTCGAATGTTAAATTTTTTGGCTTCGTGTCCTGAGGCTAAACTGGGTTGTTTAATTTTTCAGATTGTGCTGTAAATGAGATACCATTAAGGATAGAATAATGGAAGACTCGAGGAGAGGTTTGATTGTAGGTTTCGCCGGCTTTTTCGTCGTCACTTTTCTGCTTGTTTGTGCTTCAGAAGGGTTGAATTCTGAGGGGCTGTACCTTTTGGAGTTCAAGAAAGGTGTTTACGATGGATTTAACTTTCTAGGAAACTGGAATTCGAGCGACCAAACCCCATGTGGTTGGAAGGGTGTGAATTGCTCATTGGACCCTAAAAATCCAGTTGTGGTGTCTATTAGTTTGTCTTCACTGAACCTTTCTGGGACAATGAGCCCCAGTATTTGCAATTTGGTTAATCTTGCTGAGCTTGATGTTTCTAACAATGGGTTCACTGGAAACATTCCCAAGGAGATTGGAAATTGCTTGAGATTGGAAATTCTTTATTTGAATAACAATCTGTTTGATGGGCAAATTCCTTCTGAGTTGGGTAATTTACCTTCTTTAACATCCTTGAACTTGTGCAATAACAAGATATCGGGTCCCATTCCAGAGGAGGTTGGAAAACTTTCTTCTTTGGTGCTGTTTCTGGCATACTCTAACAACATCAGCGGTCCACTGCCTGTTTCCCTTGGGAATCTTAAAAACATGATGACATTTCGAGCGGGGCAAAATGTGATTTCTGGGAGCATTCCCTCGACCATAGGTGGATGTGAGAACTTGGTGTATCTTGGTCTGGCCCAAAACAACCTAGGAGGCAATATACCAAAAGAGATTGGGATGCTTAAGAGCTTGACGGATTTGGTTCTTTGGAGTAATGAATTGATCGGTTTCATACCGAAGGAAATCGGGAACTGTACGAATCTTCAGACTCTTGCTTTGTATAACAACAACCTTGTGGGCGAAATTCCTGGTGAAATTGGTAATATTAAGTCCTTGATGAAGTTATACTTGTACAGGAATGGGTTAAATGGAACAATACCTACACAGATTGGTAATCTCTCTTTAGCAACAGAAATCGATTTCTCAGAAAACTACTTGTCGGGAGAGATTCCGTCCGAGTTGAGTCAGATACAGAATTTGAGTTTACTCTACCTTTTTGAGAACCAGCTAACAGGTATTATACCGAATGAGCTTAGTAGGTTGGAAAACTTAACAAAGCTTGATCTATCGATTAATAACCTCACCGGTCCTATTCCTTTAGGATTTCAAAACCTAACTCAAATGCTTCAGTTGCAGTTATTTCAAAACTCCCTCAGTGGTACCATTCCTAGAGATCTTGGACTTTACAGCAAACTTTGGGTGGTTGATTTCTCAAACAACTACCTAGAAGGAAGAATACCTCCTCATATTTGCGGGAATTCCAATTTGATATATCTGAATCTTGAATCTAATAGCCTGCATGGAAATATCCCAGATCATCTCATAAAGTGCAATTCTCTGGTGCAACTTCGTCTCGATGGGAACAACCTGACTGGGAGCTTTCCCTCTGAATTGTGCAACTTGGTGAATCTTTCTGCTCTTGAGTTGGGCCTGAACAAGTTTAGTGGTCCAATCCCTCCAGAAATTGCGAGCTGCAAAAGGCTGCAAAGGCTTGATCTCTCAAACAATTTCTTCACATCTGAGTTGCCAAAGGAGATAGGAAATTTGTCCCAATTGGTTACTTTCAATATTTCCTCTAATTTGCTCACTGGGAAAATACCATCTGAGATTCTCAACTGCTTGATGCTTCAACGGCTTGATCTTAGCCAAAACAGCTTCACAGGTTCCATACCAAATGAGCTCGGAACCCTTTCGCAAATGGAGCTTCTCATGCTTTCTGAAAACCAGTTCTCTGGAAATATTCCTGCAGCATTGGGAAATCTCTCTCATTTGACTGAGTTACAAATGGGCAGCAACTTGTTTTCTGGTGGAATACCAGCAGAGTTGGGGGCTCTCACTGGCTTGCAAATTGCGCTGAATCTTAGTCACAACAATCTCTCTGGAAAGATTCCACCTCAGCTTGGAAACCTTATTTTGCTAGAAATCCTCCTTCTGAATAACAATGATCTGAGTGGAGAAATACCAAGTACGTTTGGTAACCTGTCGAGTTTGTTGGGGTGTAATTTCTCATATAATGACCTTTCTGGACCGTTGCCTTCTATCGGGTTGTTTCAGAACATGGCCAAGAGCAGCTTTATTGGAAACAAAGGGCTTTGTGGTGGGCTTTTAGGCGATTGCAACGGCAACCCGACTTTGAATTCAATGCAGCCTTCTGTGAAAGGTGGTTTAAGTGCTCCAAGGGGTAAAATAATCACACTAGTTGCTGCTGCTGTTGGTGGGGTTTCTCTAATTCTCATTGCAATTCTCTTGTATATCATGAGGCGTCCGGTAGAGGTGGTTGCTTCCCTCCAAGAAAAAGAGACATCCTCTCTCATTTCGGATATTTATTTTCCTCCAAAGGAGGGTTTTACTTTCCAAGATCTAGTTGAAGCCACAAACAACTTTCATGACGGTTTTGTTGTCGGGAGAGGAGCTGTTGGAACCGTTTACAAGGCGGTTATGGAGTCTGGGGAAACAATTGCCGTTAAGAAGCTAGCTTCTAATAGAGAAGGAAACAACAATGAAAACGTTGAGAACAGTTTTCGAGCTGAGATTCTAACTCTTGGAAAGATTAGGCACCGCAACATTGTGAAGCTTTACGGTTTTTGCTATCACCAGGGTTCGAATTTGCTTATTTATGAGTACATGGAAAAGGGTAGTTTGGGCGAATTGCTTCACGGTGAAGGAGCGACTTGTTGTGAGTTGGAATGGCCGACACGTTTTAGGGTTGCTCTTGGTGCTGCCGAGGGTCTTGCTTACTTGCATCACGACTGCCGACCAAGGATTGTTCACCGGGATATAAAGTCTAACAATATTCTGCTTGATGAGAATTTTGAAGCCCATGTTGGTGATTTTGGATTGGCTAAGGTCATTGACATGCCTTACTCCAAGTCAATGTCCGCCGTGGCAGGGTCATATGGCTACATTGCCCCTGGTAAGCTCCTGCCTTTTCTTTTCATCATTTCATATTGTAGTTTTTGCTTGTTTGTTGGATGTGTTTCTATCTATACCTTGTTTGTCTGGTTAAGACATATCAGAAGTAAGGAACGTTTAGTTTAAGATGGACCTCGTACTGCTCATATACACAGTCGCTTATATGAATCCTTGTTTCATTGTCTTTCTTTTTTACCCATTGTGCTGTATCTGGATCAAGGATTTGTGGTGGAACTTATCGAGGGAAAGGAAAAAGGTGAAGGTAAACGTAGGAAAATAAGTAACATAGAAAAAAGATAAGTTCTGTCCACCCTTTTCCTTTCCCTCACACAAATCGGTGAACCAAATGTAGCCTTGGTATTTTCTTTGGGATACGGTTGCGAAGAGAGAGTTTGGCTTTGCCGAATTCACGTCAGTTCATTTCGAGTTGTGAATTTTGAAGCTAGGCACGGTAATTATATTTCCAGTTTTGGAAAACTTTCCACTTCTATCTGTTGTGTTCAGCTTGGTGGAAATAATTTATTGTGCCCTTGTTGTAGAGAAGCTTATTGGGCTTTATGTTTAGAAAACTAGAGGGTATCATGAATTATGTCCTTATCTATGTAATAGCACCCAAAAATATAGATCCATTTTTTCGTATGACTCCTGTAACAATTTTTTTCGTCTTCTTGAACTACCTCATTATTTCGTCTCGTCGCAGCAGATAGTTTTACACCTTGTTGGTCGAGATAATTGAGCTTGATTCCATCTTGACTGACAATTCACATTTTCTTGATGCCAGAATATGCATACACAATGAAGGTGACTGAAAAATCTGATATTTATAGCTACGGAGTAGTTCTCTTGGAGTTGATAACCGGAAGAACTCCGGTACAGCCGATAGATCTAGGATGTGATCTTGTCACGTGGGTGAAGAAATACATTCGTGAGCATCAACTATCATCTGGGATTCTTGACAGTAGATTAAATCTGAAAGACGAAAGTACAGTCAATCACATGATTACTGTCTTAAAAATCGCTCTACTGTGCACAAACTTGAACCCTTTTGATCGGCCATCGATGCGGGAAGTTGTGCTGATGCTGATTGATACTGAACAGAGAGTAAAGAAATTCATTTCTTCACCGGTATATGATCCTACGGAGAAAGATGATGCCTCTTGACTTGTACGTAACAATAATATCTCAGTTTCTTTGCTAATATGATCTTTTAGGACCTGATTATTACTTGTATCGATATATTCCGTAATAATAAAATCATCATGTACATTTGCTTTTTTGAGAGAAGCATTATTTCCCTGAGTCTCTGATATGAGTTGTTATTGTTTCTTTTGCTCATTTTTTTGATACAGTACATGACAGGAATACCCTGAAGCTTTTTCCTGCAGAATTCCCTAGTTGTAGCTTAAAGGTCCTTATGTTTATTGAGTTGCTTCAAAATCCTTTAAACGTTTCCTTTAACAATTGAATCAATGATAGATCATTGGTAATGGACTTTTCTGATAGTTGTGGATTTACCCTTGTTCCGTTTTGTTGCGACTTGTGCCTCGAGTTCAACACGGATTACATGTATATATCCTTTGCGACCCACACGACCCGAATTAGGGATGAATATTTTGCAACCCAGACAACGCGAACTAGCGACAAATCTTTGGTTCCGGCCAGTGCATACTGAAACACATTCTCCGTCCTCCTTCTGAGTAAAAACTGTGACATCGTCATAAATTGTCCTGGCTCGCTGAAAATTCTTAGTCCCGCACCCTTCTCTAGTCAAGAAAATTTAGCCGACCACACAAGTTTGTTCCTCCAGTCGCAACTGTAAATTTCCCAAACGCGAAGGACAATATTGACTTCCCAATTGGAAGAGCGATTCACGGACACGGATACACGGACACGACAGAGACAAGTCGCCAACAGTAGTTTGAAAAATGCGAGGCAGGACACGCCGGTGACACCTCAGACGTATGTAGCCATAAAATCTTGGTATTTTGAAAAATGCGAGGCAGGACACGCCGGTGACACCTCAGACGTATGTAGCCATAAAATCTTGGTATGTTGTTAAATTTTACAACGAGATTATGAATAATACAACATAGTGCCAATTGAAATAGAAAAGAAATACGCGCAACTTAAACATCAATAATCATTAATCACGCACATCAAGCTGCATTTTGAAACTTAGTAAACGACGAGCGATTAACACGATGAGATTTGTGTCCGATGAGTCACCTACGTAGAAGTGTTCGTGCTTTAGGCTAAGCTAGCAGACTCCTTTATTATTACGCGCTTGGTTAATAACCAAACACGCCTAGTTACCATTTCCGCAATCACTTGGACCAGGGATACTGCACCACATAGTCTCCCTTTTTGGCGGAGAACAAAAATACGCCGTCCTCTGCCACCTTCCAAGAGCAATCGAAATTCTTAACGCCACACCTTTCTGTATTCCAATCGGTTCTACTATCGAACAAATCAAAGCGGCCGTGCAGGTTTCCAGAACTCATGTCGCAGCTGTAGACTTCAGTTTTCCCGATGACTATGCTTACGTTCCACTCCAAAACATCAAAGGGCGGGAGGGTTCGTGGGCCGAAATCCTTGTGGTCCGATTGGCAATGGATGTTCAAGGGTCCGGGGACTTGGTTGAAGACGAACACTGAGCCTATAGCTAGGGTGACTGACTCTGCCACCGGTGACTGGTGCATTGCCATGAGTGTTAGGGCTAGCAGAAGCACATGGTTTGTGTGGTAACTCATGTTTTCTTCGGGTGCTCGCGTATGTCGTTTCCGTTGTTGCTGCTTCTGAAACAGGTACCAGTATCGACGGTGTGATTGGTCTTTAATTCCTTTAAATAAGTCTCAGAGTATGAAATCTGTGTAATCAAGTATGGATTATGGTAATCTTTTGAAGATTCAGGCAATTTTTGGAGTTTGGATTTTATCAAGGAAAAAGGAAATAGAAATAAATAGAATTTTGATTGTTTGTTATAGGGTAATTATACCGATTCCCCCGAGGTTTATAAACTAAGAGTTACCTCCCCTGAAATTTCTGAAACGTCAGGTAACTCCCCTGTTAGACCGTTCGGATTAATGCAGTTGATCCGAAATCCGATATGAATCTAATGTACCTATTCCTGAGTATAAAAGCACTGGGAATTGGTATACGAGCAATGATTTTCCCAAACAATAGCTAGAAGGGTAAGGAAAGCCTTTGACATCCAAATTTTCAATTTTTGATGGTTTTTGAAATTCATTTCCTTATTCCTGATGCAATCAACCAAACAACGCCTAACTAGTGCTAGGGCAAGCATTGACGCATAGCTTGTATGATAGGAGCTCTCATGTTTTTTGGGGTTTGATAAAAGGTTTTTTTGGCTCTGCGAAGTTTGCATTGTTAATCGTAGTTAGTGAAGTTTGAACCTCTGTCAAATAAATGCATGAGAGTACAAGATACCTACCACTTGGCTACCATTTCACTTGCGGGGTGTTGATTATTGGTCTTTTCATGTAGATACAAAAAAGTTCAACCTCACAGAATCACTGAAGTAAAGTGTAATGAGTCTGGTTTATACAGGTTTCATAGGTGTTTTCGTGGAAAAAATTATGGGTTTGCAAAAGGTTGAAGAACAAATTTTAGAGCACAATTGTGTCCGGAATCCTTTGATGCATTTGAGCTTTACCTGGATTGAACGGCCGTGGACACAGTTGTTGGCCGAGACCCGCATTTTACTTCTCAATTGTGCATTTGAGCACAATTTTTAGAGTTCAATTCTTAAAATTGTGTTCGTAACTTTACTTGTGCATGTCACAATATAACTCAAAACAGAGTAGTCACGAAATTTCGGTACAGAAGATTCGGTCAAAAAGTGAAGGGAAAGAATTTCGAGCTGTGCTATGTGCACAGCAGGCTGTGCACAGACCCGTTTTCCTTCCGCCTCGGGTCGCACAAAGATGATCGGAGCCGTTCATTTTGTTCAAAATATGTCGTTTAAGGTCTCTGTAAAAAATGAG
>JAOTQK010000012.1:4214497-4232028 GCA_025642025.1 Rhododendron ferrugineum
ACCCACAGAGGAAAACTTCATGGCTCAGCAATGCTTGTCAAGATTTGGCCGGAATCCGATTAGCTTCGGAAGACTGCAACGTCGCACAGGCTCGAGCTCTGACCACCGCCGACCTAATCTCCGACGACGACCGCTCCGTGGCGGCAGATTCATGGTCCATTAAGAGCGACTACGGCAACGCTATGAAATTTTTTCCATGAGGGAGTTGGAGATGGAAAATAGATACAGTAGTAGCATAAGAGTACTACACACGCTGTTAACATCCATCATATTTTAGGTTAACCTACACCTGCACTTCCCTTCCCTCAAACCCTCTAAACCCATAAAACCGAGCCCTCGAAAACGAAGCTACCTAACGCCAATAGACACACCTCATAACAAAGATGGATTTGTGATCTTTGGATAATTTTTTGAGAATGGGGATATAGAATGTTGATATAAAGAGATAAGTTGTCAAATGACTTAATTGCCCACAGTTTATATTTTAATGGACAAATTAGATTAATTTTATTATAATTGCCATAAATACATATTCATCATTAGTTGTGGGATAAATAAATTTGTTTTGTCTTATAAATGTTTAAACCTCATTTTTATTACAATTTTTTTTAAAATATATATATTCAACAAATTATTTATGTCAAAATTTTAATAAATACGACTCATTTTTCTTCATCTCATCTCCATTTTAATTTGTAGTTTTATTTATCATTAAAAATACATATTTATCATTAATTGTGGGATAAAATAAATTCATTTTATCTTACAAATGTTTAAACCATATTATTTGTTAGAAGAATATTATTCTTTGAAAAAAATTAAAACGTAATTGAAAAGTGATTTTTTTATAAAAAAAATATAAGGTAAAAGAGATTTCAAAGGCAACCAGTTGCTACCTTGACCAGATTATTAATTTTCCTACAAAGAGTGTAAGGGACCAACTGAGGAATAAATACCAAATCTAGGGGTGCAAAGAATAATTTGCCTTTAAAAACTGATTTATTTCTACACACGTGTTCGGTCTTCTTCTTCCCCTTTTTTTCTTCTTTTTCTTCTGGTAAACCCTAGGGCGGCACAGCAGGTACACGCACTCTCTCTCTCTCTCTCTTCGATCTCAAGGGCAAGACAGACTTTCACCAACCCCGCATATCCAACGACAGGGGGGTATCCTGTCGTTACAAATCCACCCGCGGGGTGGATTACAAATCCAATCTTGGCAAATCAGGGGTGAAATCTAGGTAGGGTTTTTCTCTGCCAAAGACCGGCCGGAGATGAGAAGGAGGAGAAGTAATCAGGCCGCATATCTTATCCACCAGCCAAACAACCCGTTATTGTCATCTTATACGGAATTTTTTCGTTTTTGGTCTATCTTCTATACTTTTTTTTTATTCCTCTCATATCGAGACGAATAATGTAATATAAACATTTGATTCAAATCTAATACATATTAAAATAAACCAACTATAATGACTGGCAAAAAGCCAGAAAAAAGTTAGGCCAAAGGAGCATTAGTGCAACGTCCGAGAGCTTCTAAATGCGCACCGACTAAGGTTGGTAAACCACCCAAACTATTCGGATTTGAGCTCGTGTTCGCTTGTTAGAAGTTCGTTTTGAAACAGTTTTAATCATAAACAAACAAAGCTTGAAAATCTATTTGAATGTTGTTGAAGTTTCAAACTAAGCTCGAACGAGTTACTAGCTACTCGGCTCGTTCAACTAGTTTATGAAGTAAAAAAAATTCAAGCTATACACTCGAGATCGGCTCATGTTTTGATATCGGCTTGTCTTAAAATCAAGTTAAGTTTGAGCATATTTTTGAAACATGTTAATTAATTTTCCAACCATCTGCTTGATTCGTTTGGCTCATTTGTCACCCCTAGCATCGACTATGTCTCATTAATACACTGACCGTTCTGAGAGCACAATTTTCATAAAGCTCATATCCCGGGAAAAATAGACACAATCCTCTATCTCAAGTCGTCGATCGATCTAGACGAAAAGAAAACTGATTTAATTAGATTATTGGTACAGTTATACCCCTTGAATAATAATGGTTATGAAATCAAATAATAATGGTTCCGTACAAATAGACAAACTTATGTTTACAATCCACATCCCACGATAACAGATCAGCAAAAAGACTACACGATGATAGAACCCAAAAGTGGCCACACGTGACAGATCTCAAACGCGGCTGCACATGAGAGAGGATGTTAAGAAAATAGAGTCCCGGAATGTGGGTGACCACTTAATAACGTTTGGAACCTCTCCACTCATTGCCAATTAACTTTGAGATGGATATAAAGTTTCTACAATAATATCGTTGTTATTACTAATAACATTTGGAACATCTCCACTCATTGCCAATTGACTCTCACCCAAACAAACAAACATGCCAAATTTCCAATGCTGATGTTAAAACAGTTATCAGGCCCAAGAATACTGCAATTCAAATATCGGCGAAAAGCCAAGATTTGTTTAAACATCAGCATTGGAAATTTAATTGTTTAAACATGCCAAATATCGTTGTATTATATGATTTTCACTGTTTTATTTGGACACTTTAGGCCCTCAAGTTGTAATGGGCTTTGTCCGCCTGTACAGTTCCAACTTTTGGTTAGACTCCCTTCCTCCAATAAATGTTACTACTTTTGCCGATAAAAAAAATAAAAATCACAGTTGTTCTCACATTATGCCAATAGCACCCAAAATTCCTCAGCCAAGAAAAAATGTTTAACGCAGAGACAATTATAGCCTTCAAATTTGTAACTTATTTAGTATCTGATAATGACACCAAATAATGTTTTTGCATAACTTTTAAGAGAATTAATTCCCATGCCCTGCAAAAATCTAATTCCCAGTTTACAACAATTAATTATCATGCCCAAGAATACTGCAAGTCAAAATAGTGCCTATCCCCAATCGAATGGTACAAATATATCCCATCTGGTCTCACTTCCCAAAGGCACAAAAAATCCTTAAGGCCGCACCTATCTGGAGCAAAGTCTCTCCTGCCATCAAAAAGAGTAAAACTACCGCTCAAAAGTCCAGAGGCCAGATCGCACCTATAAACATCGGACCCTTTACCGACGACTAATTTAACGTTCCATGAGTACTTCCCGTTGAACTGCCTGGTCTGTATGCCGAGGTCATTGCCGGCGGAGGACACGCAGTGGATCGTCAGGGCTCCGGGGATTTTGTTGGTTATGGTGACGGGGCCGTCGGCCAGGACCAACGACTCCACCGGCGATTGGTGCATGGCCATTAGAATTAGGGCAAGCATGATCAACAGGTGGGTTTTGAGGGAACTGATCACCATCATGGTTTTTGTTTTTTGGATGCTCTTGTTTGTGGATGAAAATGTATTGATATCATGTTTTGTTTATTTATACAAGCAAGCTGTATGCATCTATTTAATCCTATGTAGGAGTAATTTATTAAAAAATTTAAGTTTTTCCTTGTAATGACAATAAAATATTTTCAATTAGGATTTGTTTTCTTTATATATATTTGATGGTATAGTATGAATTATCCCATTTGCTTGCATGGTAAGTAGAGTTAATGACTTCGAAGGCCAACAGGCCTTTGACCCCACAGCATCAAAGGGTGCGCTTAGATGCTAAGAGTAGGAGGTCAGGAGTTCAACTCCTCCTCCAAGGTGCTAGTTTAATTATTCGGACAACACTATCTTTCGCCGATGGGAGAAAAAAGTAAATGACTTTGAAGGATTACCTCATTGCTTCTATATATATCAAGAAAATAAATGACATTTTATTTAACTTCTTCGTTTTTTGTTATCTTTTTTTATTTATTTATTTGAAGCATCAATAGGTAGATTTGACAAAACTCATGGTTTTTGTTTTTGTTTTTGCTACGTAGAGGTGCTTTGCCTCTCCTCCTTATATAGAAAAACTTCACAATCTATGTAATCTTTTAGTGGAACATGGTAATCATTAAAAAGATTCAATTTGTTTGTAATCTTAATTAAAGAGAACATGTTTCCATGTATGATAAAGAACAAAAAAAAAAAAAGAAGCAAAAAGGGGATCCCTTCACTGCGCCAAAACGGCGTGGAATTGCAGGGCAGCACGATCCCCTAGTCGGCATCCCATATGGAGACAGATAGAAATTCGATGTTGCCCAACATCGAATTTATATCTCCCTCTGTCATGTTCGGGCCGTATATCTCGACTCTCCACTCTTACGAGTGATTCTATTTGAATCCGAAATAGTTCTATCCGATCCCAGTTTCTTTGTGCACCTATGCATTTTAGAATTTTTGAATTTAGTCAGCAAATTACCCTCATCTGCCACTAATAAGTAGTTATCAGCTACGATCTAACACATGCATGCATGCATGCATTAGCTAGGAAAGTATATATATTGAGGACAAGAAACACAAGTCAAAAAAGAGTTTGAAACAAAAGTACGTTGCTTCATTGGAACCAAAATAACATATTTCATTCAAATCCAGAGAGAGAGAGAGGGAGAGACAGACAGACAGACAATGACCCCAAAAAGCATAACAGACTAGCAAGGAAATAGCATAACGAAAACCCATTGGAAGTGAACTTGAAAAAACCCTACTCATGCAATGATGCATGGGTTCAAAAGCCAGACAAAATAAAAGCCCTAAGGTATGATTCCACCAATGCCACCAACGCCACCGGCTGCGCCACCCAACCCACCTACTCCTCCCAGCCCACCGGCACTGCCAAGCCCACCGACACCGCCGACCCCGCCCACGCCACCGCCGACTCCACCGATGCCGGCGCCGAGGGGAATGTGGGGAATGACTCCGCCAACCCCGGCAATGCCGCCGACGCCGGCAAAGCCGATCAGGCACTTCTTGTCCTTGACGGTGGTGGCGTTCTTGGAATCAGTATTGTTTGGTGGGATAGCATTGTCAGGGACATGGACCAAGTTGGTTTGGTTGGCATTTTCATGACCAGGTGATGCCTTTGGGCTTGGAATCTCCCTAGCCGTGGCATTCACAAGTACCACTGCTACTGCCACCACAAACACTGCATGCCACTTTGCCATCTCTCTCTCTCTCTTGAAGATAAGAATTCAGAATGATCTTAGGGTTGGGAAGTGGTGTGGTATTTATACAGAGAGGTGGCGAGAGGTGGTTAACAGTTGTGGGTATTAAAGGGAGTGTAAATTAATATTGTGGCGCTGACCTAGCCTAAGCGATAGATAGCTAGCTAGCTGGGAAGCTGTTTATGGTATTGGGAAAACCATTGGGATTTGATTGTGGGTCAGAGTTAGGTGGAATAAAGAGTAGTAATTACGAATGTTTATAACCCTTAATGGAAAGCCAGAGGAATCAAATCAAACAGGTTAGACCAAGTGGTCATGAAAGGGGGGAAAAATTTTCAACGCAATCATTATTTAAATGTTCTCTCACATGATATGGACCCTGTGTATATGTGAGTCATACCCCATATGTGAAAGGCGCTACAAATACAATAACCTTTGCATTAAAAAATTTCTCTCATCTAACAAACTAACAACGTTTGAGTTGTGTTTTTGTATCTTTTAATTTATCCGTTGAGATAATCCTGAAAATTTTAAGAGGTATCCCTGTTTCTTTTTTACACCGTAGTACTTAACTGAGTGTTGGTGGCACTTGGTGCTAGCTTACTTGTGTGGGGATGCAAATGAACCAAGTAGCTCGCAAGCTCGGTTCAACTTGTTTAGTAAACGAGTTGAGTTCGAATTTGAATTTTCGGAACAAGCCGAGTAGAGTTCGGCTTGTTCGAAAAAGCTCGGCTCGTTAAATGACTAACGAGCCGAGCTGAAGCTCAAGTTTTTGGCTCGTTTCGAGCTCGACAAAACACGACTAGACTCGTTTGCAGCCCTACTCGGGTCTTGACTGTAATTTCATGAAATCAATTTCACTCTCCATTTGCGATGGCACATTTAAATTCGAGATAAAACTCTTTATAGACTTGTACCATAGGTGTGTACCATAACTTTCTCCATTTAATAGGTAATATTCTACTCCTATGTTAATTGTTGTGTGTTCTGAAAAGAGTGAATATTGTACCGTCATACAAATATGGGACTGTTTGGGGGGAGGGGGGAGGCCGCCGTTTGGGCTCAGGCTGCCATTGGGGGGGGGAGGCCGCCGCCTCCGTTCCTCTTCCTTCGTCTTCAGATCTAGTGTTCATGGTCCGACAGCGAGCTTAATAAGGTCTGTGGTTGGTGTAAGGGGGTTTTTTCGTTTTTCTTCTATTTTTCCTTTTTCTCTTCTACCGGCGGGTTTTCCTCATCCGGTTCTGTACTAGTCTGGATGATCCAGATCTGGTGGGTGATGGTGGTGGGCAAATAACCCGGCGCCTATTGAGGAATGGTCCGGTGTTGGTGGTCTTTGCGTGTTTGGTTGTCTGTTTTTAGGGCTGGTGGGTTTCGGTGGTGGTGTTGTTGGGGTTGGTGGTGGTCCGAAGGTGTTTGTGTGGGCTGCACAACAATTTGGGCTGGAAGAGGCAGATATTCGGTCGCCGTGGTCCAGTGGTGTTCGTTTCTCTTCTTGATCAGGCCGACGACCCTTATGGTTTTTGTTCTGGATACCTATTAGATTTTAGTTGAATATTTGTTGTTGTTTTGCCTTTAGATTTCAGCAATACTTTATTGTTTACGGGTTTGAGCTGTGGATCTCTTTTGATCCTCTGTTATCTAGACCGAGATTGGTTCTTATGTACCGGCGTTATCGCGGGGCCTGCTTCGGCAGTAGGTACCTGAGATCGACGCTTAGGTTGCTTTGGTTCTCTCCTATATTTGTTCTGAAATCTTTTGCCCGATGGGCTTGAATGAATGACTCTTTCAAAAAAAATTACAACTATGGGACTGCAATTTAATTTACGAACCCCTTTTAATATGGGACGTACAATTGCAGAAAAATACTATTTGTACCATGTCTCAGGAATGAGGAAATTAAATTTGGCCAAACAATAAATGGAGATCGACCCTGAAGATTGCCCCACAAAATAACGTGACCTCCACAATTGTACTTCTATACCCTTTTGCATACCTTTAATTAGATTAAATTATTTCCGTGATTTCCGCAACTCACTGTACGGCCTTACCGAGCGTTCGTTGCAGTAATTTGAACCATTCATCTTGTAGGGCTCACAAAATCATACGTCTACGTACAAAATCAATTTGATTGGACATCAATAGCTATATAAAAAAATTAAAATTTGGTTTATAAAATATACAGTCATGGACAGTTTAACTTAAAAAACTAGTGACGGAATTAGGCCATCTATTTTATAAACCAAAATTCAATTTTATTTATTTGAGACTCATTCATGCCACCAAAAATTTGGGAAAGAAAAAGTATCTTTTATACTTTCATTTGATTTGTACTCTCTCCACATATAAAGTTCTTATTAAGATTTCAAATACACATGTTGAAGCCTCTGATAGAAATGTCTTTCTGAGGCGACTAATTGTCGGGTCACCTATCATCACCTACGCCGCCCTACGCCGCCCTCTGATCGGTCTGTTTTGACAGTAACGTGTTGGGAGCTTTGTAATCACATTTAAGGCTTAGGCATTAGTTTTGCTCTTTATGATTATTGTTTATTCCTTATCTCTGTATTAGATGTAATCGTGTAGAGCCATATGGCTTTTACCTATGGAATGAATTTCGGATAAAAAAAAAAGATTTCAAATACACAATATTCATCTTGATTTTAACTTGGAAAACAATAAAAAAATTCACAAACATCTCTCTCTCTCTCTCTCTCTCTCTCTCTCTCTCTCTCTCTCTCCAAAGCAGAGTGAGAAATGCCAAACTGCACCGAAGGGTCAAGCCCAATAAATAATTTCGGAAGGCCCAAGTGGAGAGATGTCAGAAGATTTCTAACCGTATGATTCTCAACATTTATTGTTGTTATTCAATATTCATGACCCCAAAAAAAAAAAAAAACATTTATTGTAACTGTGGACCCATTTTTTGGTCGATTACCTGTGAAATCATTTAACGCTAACTGCGGTGAAACGTTACTGGGATATGTTTTCGCTTAATAATTAAGTCGGATTATTTTTTATTTATTCAATTTTCTTCTACATATGTTAGTTATACGTCAATTTGTTGTGAATTATTGGTTCGTCTCGTTTAACGGAAAAAAATCTAAAAAGTGAATTTATTAACCAAACTAAAAAATTTTCTGAATAAAGAAAAAATATCCAAAACAATAAATTCAGTCCATGTTTTAGACTGGAGTAGACAGTTCTAATCAGGACCGTTTATTTGCTGCAATCAACGGATTAGATGAAGTTTTGCACTTTTACTGATAAGAAGAGTGTATTCTTACATAACTTTTGAATAAGATTACCTAGTACATTACGATCGTGGCAAATGGGCGGGTTAAAACGGATCGCAGTTCGAATATAGACGGGTCGAATATGGGTCAAATAGTAAACGGTTTGAAACGGGTCGGGTTGAATATAGGTCAAGTCAAACCCAAATCCACCCGACCTGTTTACCTTTTTTTCCTTCCTCTCTTCTTCCCCCCCCCCCGGCCCTCTACCCTTTTTCCCTTTCCTTCTAATTTGTTTGAATAAGAGGAATCAGAAAAGTAAAAAATAATGATTAAAACTCAATTTTTTTTTTAATAAAAACGAAAATAAGCCAAAAAGACAGAAATTTTAACTAAATTTTGTCGTTATTCAAAAAATGAGTTTTGATCATAATTTTTTACTTTTTCTCTATTCCTCTCAACGAGACGAATAAAAAAGTTACAAGAGTTTGACTCATAATTAACAAATGCAAATATTTTTTTTGTCTTTCAAAGTGTGTGTGTCTGTGTTGTTGTAAAGGTTTGCCTCTTGGGGAGGGAGATGAATGTTTACGGGAATCGAACCTGGTCATGTGCATAAAGTATAACAGAGATACCAACTGCACTCCACTCTACTTGTGTGGTTTGTAAATGTTTGGCTAGTAAAGGCGTGGTCTCCATTTTCCAAAAAAATTAAAAATTTCAAGTCCTTTCCTAGTGCATCTTCTCGATGGGTCGGCTCTGGCGTTTTGGTTCTAGGCAGCCATTTTGTATTTTGTTTTGTTTTGTTTTTTTTTTACTTTGGACCGATAGTGTCCTTTTTATATTTATATTTATATATGATCTATATTTCTTTCTGGTTAAAAACAAAAAAACAAAAAACAAAACGAAAAGGATTAGCACGATCGTTCAATTTAAGCAGCAATTAATTCATTACTCTCAGTTTTTTAAAGAAGAAAAATTTCCACTATAATAGCGTAAACAAAATTTGTCGTTGGCAGCAGCAGTTTGAGATAAACATACAAGCAGCCGTTGGGTCTTTTAATTCTAACTCATATTGAACCAATTTTTAACTCATCTAAACCCATATCAACCCATTATACAATATGGACGGGTTAAAAAATATGGATTGAGATTGTCACATCTAGATCATCCAAACCCTTGAAAACTTTTGCTTTTTCTCTAGAACTAGAAAAGGGAAACCGTACAATCATAGTTTCTTAATTGGTAAGCACATGGTGTGCCCCCTTTCATCCTTATTCACATAATCTTTCAAATACCCCGCATTCTAGCCTTCAATTTTCGCATTGCGCTCGCGCTCTCAACTCTCGCTTTCGCGGATTTTACTAGTTTGGATTGTGTTTCAAAGATGCTTCTCAGCTCATGCTCACGCACCCGTAGACGAATTATGTGACTTTTAGCTCCTACCTATCCTGAATGGAGTCGAACTGTGAAAAATCAGCATCCTATGCTAATACCTACCTGATCTCACTCATCATTATGGACTTGGACTATTTATGAAAGTTAAGATACAATTAATAACCGAACTCCCTAAATTTTCCAGCCATTTCTCACTAACACACACATCATTCTGGTAGGCCCAGGGACAAACCTAACAGCTGTGATTTCTCAAAATTCTGGTTGGTGCACATGAGAAAATTATTACCACCCAAAAAGTGAACAAAGAATGCACCATAAAACAGGTACATAAGGAAAGACACAAGCAACAGCCAAAAGGCATTGATAGGATTGCTTCCATTGACAATGACAAAGCCAAAAAGAGTGGGGGGGGGAAGGTAAAGAAGGAAAGTGCTATGCATCATCATCTATCACCAAACTTTTCCATAAATCAAGCCTCAAGAGTTTGACATTCACACTGTAAGATCTCTTCCATCCAAAAAGAAAGCTAAAAAACACACCCAAAGCCAAAAAAAACACTCACAAATTGCAGTAAAGACTGATAGTTGATAACCCAAATGGTGGTTAGGAGGAGGTTGAGATTGACAAAACAAGGTAAGAAAAAAAAAATTGAACAACGCTTGCGAACCCGCTCCTAGAATCGCGATTGTTCTTTTTTCGTTTTCAATTGAAGCAGGCCGAGGTTGCGCAAGGATAGTAGCCTAGTAGGACAATGTGGAATGAGGCTAATTTGCATGTGGGATGAATGACGACGAGGGTAAAATTTGAAAATCATATCGAAAATGGAGAAACAATGGTGGAATATGTAGTAAAAACCGGAAACCTAACCGAAGAAAAGAAAAATAGAAAGACCAATTCTTTTGCATATATAAGTGGACTGAGTGAGATTGGTGTTAGCACTGATGGCCTCTGCGGCAGCCGAGAACACCAGCACCGGAGGTGATGGAGCCAACCATTGAAGAAGACTTGGCCCCTAGGCTAGAAGCTCTGGCATAGTTGGCCGAGGCTCCGGCACCGGATGGGGTGAAATAGGCACCATTGAGCAAAAGGTCACCCTCTGACCTCCAATTCCAACCCTTCCATTGACTTGATGCAGTTTCCACTCTTTTTGTAACCTGCACCAAAACAAGCCTCATCAACATTCAGAACATTCACTACTTTTCGTCGGGAAAAATGAAATACAATCGGCAAAAATCCAGAGAACAATTCCATTACAAGAGACCCTACGAATTTCCCATGTTTATTCACCAAATTTCCAACACTTTTTTCCATGAGGGGAAAATAGAAGTTCACCTCTTTTGCAAATGGATTGGAGGGAGCAAGGTATCTGTTGGCCTGGCTGTTGATGGTGGGGTTAGCACTTCCACCAATTGCATACATCTCCCAGTGAGTGTAGTCATTGTTCACCACATGGAAATACCCATGCCTGCATCTGCAATTTTTCACAAACCAATTTCATATCAGATACAATGCTGAAATAATGACCAATATTATCCTGTTCTTCACCTTCTCCTGTGTCACCAGAGATCCTTACTTTCATTAATCAAACACACAGCCCCAGATCGTATCGAAACCAAATTGTTATTTGTATTCAGTAAAACTTGTGGAAAAAGCAGAAAAAAATTCAGTTTCTGATTGTGCTACTGCTTGCATAAAACGTGTGAAAAAATTCTCATCTCGCATATTTGGAAATCATAATTCCATTATTCCAAGAAATACGTTAAGGTTACAAGTCACTTAGCCGTCTCCACAGAGAAAGGTGTCGGTACAAAGTCACGTCTGGTGCAGATATAGACTAGGCTATAAGGAACGGAGTGTCAATCTATGGACCCAGAGTACACAAAGGAACAATTTTTTGCATTTTTAAAGGACAAAACAAGAAAACACAGCTCATATGAAAGGACAAGCACTATATATATACCTTGGCATTCTCTGGATAAGTCCCTGGCCAAAATGGTTGTACGCAATAGTGACTTGCATCTGTTTGTCCCTTACATAGGAATCACTGTGCCCCAACAGCATCACCTAATTTTTCATCACATACAAATCAAAGAAAATCAGTCTCCCCATAACCAAACAACCAAATTAAACCAGAGTTCAAATTGCTAAATTTGCATTGAACAAACCTCATTGTGGTGAGTAAAGTGGTTATTAGAAATAGTAATCGCGGTTGAACCCATAACAGCATCAACAAGCCCATCAGCACAATTAGACAGAGAATTATGGTCAACCCAAACATGACTCGACCCGAAAATCGAAACAGCGTCACCATCAGCCATTGTCCTCCACCCAAAATGACTAGGTGAGCTCCTCACCATAGCATTCCCAGTGGGTTTACAGTCATGTATATGCAGCCCGTGAATAATGACATTGGTCACATACTGAATAGTAATGCAAGCACCATTTGCTATGTGAACATTAGCCCCACGCCCATCGATTGTTTTAAAACTGTTCATGATCAGTTCTTGTTTCAATTGTATGACCATGTCGCGCTTGAACACGATCCAGAGGGGTTTGTCTTGGATGACAGCGTGGCGGAGTGTCCCAGGGCGGGGGTTGACGGGGTCATTGTCGGAGGGGTCTGTGACAACGTAAAAGCGACCGTCGCGGCCTCCGATGGCGTTGCGCCCAAAGCCGATGCCACAGTCCGCCAAGCGCTTGCGATTGCGGTGCCAGTTCGAGTCGCACCGCCAGCAATCGTCAATAGGGTTTCCGGTACCACATGAGAAGTAGCCTAATTTCCTCCTCTCAGTGCTGTTCTGGATGCTCCTGTTAAGTCACAAGGAATGTGTTCAGAGTTTAATTTCATAATTAGTACAAGAACACATAGGACACGGACACACAGTACATGTTAGGACACACAGATAGCTCTAATCCAAAGCCCCAAACCCCAATTAACAGACTAAACGAGCTAAAGCTCACAAAAACACGGATTTTGAGATAGGTCATTCTCCTCACATACATCAACTAAAAGTCTAAGTGATGCTACAGACACATCACTCGGCAACATCCCGACCACATCACTCTCGCATACGTTCTTATCCTGTTTCATTAATTTATTCTTATTTCATTCACTACGATAAGATCTTATGCAGAAATACAGCTAGTAGTTTGCCAAGATCTGTCGGTGGATGTAATTATTCTCACCCACCATCTGTCCTCCCAACATCTAGCTCTTTCATTTTTCAATGGCCAAAACAAGATCACTGTGGGGTTTTACAGTTGCACAGCAGAATGTGTATTTTTTGTCATTCCATGAGGGTATACAAAGCAAGAAGGTACTACTTTTTGCTTCCTTTAGCCACACATGGGTGAGGCTGTAACAAAGTGACAGATCTAGGATTCATGCAACAGGAGAAAAAAAAACACCGTATTCTAATCTGCACATAATAGAAGGCCCCTGTAATTCACACTAACTAGGCATCTCTGTTGTTGCTTTTGATGCATTGGCCACATACAAATACAGTCCAAAATCCATAGAGACCTGTGCAGTGTAGATTTTGAGTAGTTTTTTTTTTATGCTAAAATACTGTGTACGTAATTTGTCTCATGTATGTAAACATACGAATAAGCAACTTTTCAACCATAGCATAGAATAGAGTAGAAAAATGCTTGGGAAATGGGAGATAGATCTCCTATTCATCCGGTGTGTGAGTCCCGCGTGCATCATCGTGTGGCATTTGTTTGCATTTAAGCTGCTCTTGACACATTTGTCTCTAGACATCATCTATTTTCGTAATACCGATCAAACAACTACGCAAACAGAATATTTATATGAAAATATCAATTTATGCTTAATTTGTGACAGTTTTAAATTTGGAAAGATCCCAACACATTATTCCGAATGCAAATACAACACATTATTGTTTTTGTTTGTATGCCATAACTTAGTTCAGTAATGGTGGACTGCTTAACTTAAATGTTAAACATTAGGATATCACTGCAATTGGCAGGTGGAGCAACTGAGCAAGAAGGTGGAGAAGTCACAAGAATGTAGCAGACGAGGATCATGATTTTTTTTTATTCCTAGATCTCATTAAAACAAGTAGATGGGGACAAAAAGGGAATGGAAATGCAATCCAAAATTGAATGCCCATGTGCTTTCCAGTAATGGGGGTCACTGTAATCAAATGAACACATTAATTGGAGAGAGAGAGAGAGAGAGAGAGAGAGAGAGAGAGAGAACAGACATTTCAACCATGGCAGCAACTTCATCTGGGTCGTCCACAGCATGCTCATTCAAAGATCCATACTCTTCCAACCTAAAACAACAAGAACCCAAATTAAAAATCCACAACACAAAATCATGGACAATTCGGGAAGAATCAATTCCACCACAAATCAATGTGAAAAAGAAATGGTCAATCTCAGAACCGTTGACAAACTGACATTTTAAACAACTTTTTGGGCAATCACCAACTACTTTCTGCTGATTCCACAGTGTACCCATTTCGGCTCAAAACAGAGCAATTCCACATGTGAGTGCAATAACAATAAATTAAAATAAAAACAATAACCAAACCGGATCGTTTTCACAATTAATTACGGTCGGCTACATGAATCATGTTTTCTCCATTAAACTCTGTCTAGAGCTACCTGTTCACCTAGGTTTAGTAAGCCCAAATTCTTTCGTATCACGGCATTCAAAATCTGTTTACATCATCCTCTTTCCCTAGCCCGACAATCCACTATTATTATGTCACTTTTTCTTGACTACTACATATGCAGGTCTACATATAAACAAAAAAAAAACAATGCACAGAAAAAATCTATTTGGCTTATTTATTAAAAAAATATGCCCCATTACCCAGATGCAGATTTTTCTCCATATTTTTTTAATTCGTGAACAGGAAAATCAGAAAAATGCCTACAGGGAAAAAAAATTATGTGTAGCTCAGATTTATTTATGTTAGGCTCAAAAAACGCCTAGTAGTAATTTATACCTGACCCGTAAATTAATTTTTCTTCGAGCACTTTTATTTATTTATTTATAAATCTCTTTGCACCAAACTGACTTAGGACGGTTTAAGGGTATTTTAGTAACTTAGCCTTAAAATACCCGACAGTTATTCACCATTACAGTGAGCTCACTGAGCTGTGCAGAAAAGATGGACTAGAGTCGGAAGTACACTGCAGTAGTAGGAGCGTGGAGAGAGAGAGAGAGAGAGAGAGAGTGAGAGCTGATTTTACTCCTCACAGAGAGAGAAGCTTTCCAACTGCTTTTTGTAGAGAGAGAAAATTCTGGAGAGAGAGAGAGAGAGAGGGGCGAGGCGACTTGTCGTCGGCGGGAATTTTCCTCCATTTCGTACACGCACGGTAAATGACGAATTTACCCCTACAGAATCTCTAATATTGAGAGCATTGACGAAACCAAAAGTTTGTTACGAGGGTAATTACGGAAATTCAAGAGGAGGAGGGGGGAGGAATGAATGCACCAATGGGGGTTGGTTGTTCCAGCCAAGGAATCTGAAGAACCCCAAACCTGAACGTAACGGAATAAACGATTCAGATCTAATGGGATTCGGGATCTCAACGGCCACGATTGTTCGAAGAAGTTTGGCCAGAGAAAACGTAGGAATAACAGATCTAACGGTCGCGCACACTCTTTTACATAGAAATTGACGGCTGTGATTTCAATAAACCCAATGCGGTGAAAAGTGTTGGGCTCCTACTAACTAACCTTGTGGCCGCCATTGATGATGAGTTATTGGAGCTCTGTAAATCCACTGTTTCTTCGTTCCTGTCAGCAAGGGCAAAAAAAATTAGCAACACAAAGTCACAAACCCATTCTCTCTCTAAAATCCCCTCCCTCTCTCTCTCTAGATTTCTGGAGAGAACCAGAGGTTGACCTGAATCAATAAGTTGAGGGTGAAATGGAGAAGCTCAGAAATGAAAATGTGGACCGATTTAGCGAATAGTGCCTTCTAATTAGCGGGAAATAATAGAGGAAAACTGCAATTCGCCAGCTATTTTGGAAAATTTGTCGAAAAACAGTTAATGCAGAGCAAATACAAACTCAGTACCTAATAATCCCACAATTGACACGAACAGTTACGCTCGATTTTGATTTGGAAAAAAACAGTGAGTAAGCTATTTGGAAAACGTAGAGTACCGACTCAGCACACACAGAGAATTTACATTCTGCCAAATAATCCTTGGAACAGAGAGAGAGAGAGAGGAAAATTACCTTGAAGCAGAGGTTAGGTTCCTTTGCACAATCGCGACGACTCCGACGAGCAACAGGATGAGGAGAAGAAACGAACACAGAGAAACCCACTTCTTCGAGGCCGCCATTGCCATTACAAACCCCTTCTCTCTCTGACTCTCTCTCTCTCTCTGACTCTCTCTCTCTCTCTCTCTCTCTCTCTCTCTCTCTCTCTCTCTCTCTCTCTCTCTCTCTCTGTGGGTCTTTCAGTTTCTCTCTCCACTGTGTAGTGGAAACTGAGAAAAGAGAAAGAAGAAGAAGGAGAAGCAAAAGAAAAAAGCGGTGCAGAGAGAGAGTCAGAGGACGAGGAGCTCGAACGTGACCGCCTCTTTATAGAAGCAAAAGAGAGAGAGTACAAGGCTGTTGAGGTTAAACGGTAACGGCCGTTAAGTACGAACAAGACAAACTGCTCGGTTTGACCGCTGTTCGATTAAATTTTCCGTTACCCAAAAACCTTTTCCCCACTGCGACTTGAAGAGGAATCATATCGGTGAAAACCTTGTCTGATTTTCCTTCACCAATTTTTCATTCACCACGAAAATTAGTATTTGGTCTGCCATATTTTTAATGTCTACACAATTAAGGAAATTTTTGTCAATTTAATAAATCGTAGCCGTATGACTTGTTTGAATGAATTGAATGAGTATGTTTTTATCCGTGAAAAAAAAATGAGTTATTTCGAATTAAATTTGTAGTGAGAGAAATGGATGCAAGTGGACGAGTTTTATTTGTTCGTGTGGGTAATAATAATCTGATTAACATGTACGCTTTTTACTGCACGTCGAGACGTACGTGATGACCAGCTCGGGATAAATAGCTTTTTACTACACGTCGAGACATAAATAGCATCGTGGAGGGTTCAACTTTTGTAGCACACTCGATGATATTGACTCCAAAAATACATCAGGTAAAAAATAAGTCATCCACGCCAAAATTAAAGAATTCACAAAAAATTACTTTCTTCTGTGTCGATAATTTTTTTTTTTTTTTAACTTTCTTGCATATTAACTTTCTTGTATGGGAGGATATATTTTGAAATTTACTGATAAGAAAATGTAAATTAAGAAATAATATTCCTAAAGGAACCAAAAGGGCCTTAAATAATCAGATTCCAAGTAAAGTAATTACATCCTTAATTTTTTGTGTTTGGCCATGGTTCCGTTAAATATCTGTAGCTGAAAAAGATTTCCACTTTTTTTTAACCACCGTCTCAACCGCAACTAACCGCTCTCTCTCTCTCTCTCTCTCTCTCTCTCTCTCTCTCTCTCTCTCTCTCTCCACACACACAAAACCCCACCACCACCACCGACGCTGTGTCACGTGCAAGTCCCTTTTTTTGGGCCCTCTATTCCCATGTATTTACGATTCTATCACTCGAATTCCTTTAGGGGATTTTCACCGGAATTTACCGTTTGCCACGCACGAATTCCTTGACGGAGTGAGAGAGGGGCTGTAGATAGGGCCGTGTGGGTGACGTGTACGGAGAAGGCCCGTGTTAGAGCATCTCCAACCCATGGCTTCATATTGGAGGTGTCAAATGTTTTTGAAGGCTGACGTGGCATTTTGGCATCTCCAATTTGACATCAAAGCCTTCATTTCCAACCCTTGATGTCAAA
>JAOTQK010000012.1:4233278-4244888 GCA_025642025.1 Rhododendron ferrugineum
TGGCAAGTTTTGGTTATTCAAATTTGATTGTACCATTGTGGACCTCTACATTGTTAACCTTAGCAACCCCTTAAATGCATAACCAAAAGATGATGTGGCAACATTTGATTATTGACTTTTGGTTATTCCACTGTGGATGCCCTAAGGGAAGTTGTTTTGGGGATGGGAATCCTAAACGGCCTATATATGCGGCAATGTTACGATTGGGTCCTCTAAGTTAAATAAAATGACAATAAACACAAACTCGGATACACTTTTTTATATTTTTCCATACACTTTTAATAATTTTTTTTATAGGGCTGTTTCTACTTTTTAATATTTTTTCCGTTGTGATTTTGTTTCCGTGGGAGAGAATTTAAAAAACCTATCACGATGATCACCAGATTAAAAAAAAAAAAATCCATGAGGAATATAATAGAGCAATAAATTGGAAACTTACAAACATGGGTGAAAACAAGCCGAATGAGCGAACAACTGCCGTTAAAGCTTGGTTTGAAAAGTTAATTAACGAGCTTCAAAACATATTCAAGCATAGCTTATTTTGTAAGTCAAGGTGATCTCGAACTAACTTTAATCGAGTCAATCTCGAGTAGCTTAAATTTTTTAATACATCACAATCGAACGAGACTAGTAGTAGCTTGTTCGAGCTAGGAAAGAAAACTTAACGAGTTTCAAAAAAAAAAAAAATTCAAGCTTGGTTTGTTTATTTAATGAGTCAATTTTGAACGAACTTTAAATGAACGAGAGATAAACCTCGAGTAGCTCGGTTCGTTTTTAATTAACTCGAATGATACTTAAGTGCAATGAGTTAAACAGAATAACAGAAAACAGCAGCGACAGGAGGGACCAAACAAAAGTTGATACATAACCCAAACCGAGACAGCGTTAAATGGATTATGACATTTGTTCCCTGATATTATTTCAATGTCAATTTTCTCAAACCAAATATTGCACCAATGTTCGACGTTATACCTCGGGACCAAAGATACACTCGTAAAAAGTTGAAGTCTTAATCTCAAGGGGTTGACCAAGTGGTCTTGGGCCACCTCACACCCCATGCGTTAGTATGTGAAACGATTGTGGAAAAGGCTGTAAGGATTAGTCCGAGGTACACACACAAACTGGCCCGAGACACCTTGTATTAAAAAAAAAAAAAGGAGAAGTTGACGTCTTGGTAAAACCTAACTCAGTCAAAAGCAAATTGAAACCCCATGATTTCTCCCAGTATAAAATTTTCCTCTTTCACTGTGGTATTTTGTGCCCTGTTTAATAACATACTACAGTTTAAAGAGGATTAGATTGACTAAAGATGAAACTCTAGGGGGGCACACATAAAAGACGCTGCCTTTGATTTTCTTCTACCTCATTGGTGATAGTCTTTTTTTTATATATATATATAACCGAGGAACAGCCCTACAGCCAAGCCACAAATGGATCCGAGTGCATAATTCTTTAAAAAAAAATATGTAAGAAATCATCTGTTTTATTTTCTTTTACAATTGGTAAGAGGAGAAAGGGATTTTGCATGCATCGTAAACTGATACGCTTGGTTGAGAAAGTTTTCAACACAACGGTTAGTCGTAACGTCTCTTTTCATATGGGGTTGGATGGGCACATGCACGTACGAAACTCATCTTATATGAGAGAACTTTACAAATAAGCGTTGTATTCAAACAAAACAAAACAAAAAAAAAAAAAAAACCCCTCCTTTTTCCCCTAAATATATTTTCTATTTTCCTTTTTCCGTTCCTTTTTTGGGAGAGGGTTTTGACTTTTAATGACATATATAGCCTTTCTCCCTGCTATATATTTTGCCTTTTAGAGAACACGATCATGTCCCCATGCAACAACCCAAATGACTCCCATCATAACATTATTTCACGCCCTCTTAACTACAAACATAAATTCCTACACAAGTTTTACCCCCATGGCGAGAGCCAGATCCTCTGTACCGAAAATTCCTGTACCTCTGTGTCGAGAGATTTGCCGGCGCGCCGTTGAATTTAAAATATAAAAAGAAAATTACGTGCACAATCCAACGGCCAGAAAACCTCTCGGCAAATGGGCACAGAAATTTTCGGGACAGAGGAGATCGAACCCCGGCCATGGCCTCCTTACATGCATAAAAAGGTTCACAAAACATCATGATAAGTGTTTTACGAGTACATTTTATTCTCAAATCACCAGGACCATTTTAGCAAACAAAAAAAAGCACGGGACGGTTGATTGCATGGAGTACCAATCAAGCGCATCATCGCAGGTCACCCCAAGGACTTTTTTTGTGTATGTGGTATTCCAGGGTGTCCTAAGCCAGCTTGAGCGCACCTCCAATTAACCTCTATAGTCTCTCCCACAGCCGTTTCACACGCTTACACGTGGGGGTGAGGTGGCTCTAAGAGTCAACCCAAGGACTTGACAATTGGAATGGGCAAACAGTGCTCGAGTACAGCAATATGTGCGTAATCCGTGGGTCAAAACCGGAACTTTGATTCGCGTATTTGTTCGGTTCGGTCTATAGGACTTCTGGTCCGGACACGAATACAATTTCTTACTACCGTAAGTCGCGGTTCGGTCCTCGGATTTCTAAAAAACCGAACCGATCCTGACCGGACCGGATGCAAGCCTTGTGTATAGGTTCATCACCCCAAGGTTTAATTTTCCTTCATATTAATTTCTTTAAAGTAGTACAATTTTGCATCCGTACGTCCACGAGCATTAGTTTGAGTATGATCCAAGAAATTACATTTCAACTGTTTAATTACAATCAACAAAATTTTAGTAGTTAATTTCATGAAAAAGCATGTTGGTCGTTTGATCGGACGGTCTATATGGGATGGTGGTTAGGTAGGGCATGTATTTTACTTTGATGATGATCATAAAAGAAGTAAATTTAATTAATCATGATCGTCTTTGCTTAAGGTCTTCCATTGATTAATTAGTGAGATTTTAGGTGGGGGGGCAAGTAAGATTTAGTAGATTAATTAAGCCTTAACCATTTCTAAACCTTGACTAACAAGCATTGAGAGAGGGAGTGTGTGTGTGTGTGTGAGTGAGTGAGTGAGTAAGAGAGAGAGAGAGAGAGAGATGGTTTTTTAATTTAGTCTTTCCTAAATTGCATCCATAACACTTCGGGTTGGTGCTGTGCAGTGAAATGTACACCTCCGAGCCGTCGGATACATCCGACGGCTCGGATCTCATCTCGGCATCCAACGATTGAGAGCCGTTCATTGCCGAGATGAGATCTAAGCCGTCGAATGATGGCTCGGAGGTGTGCAGCATAGTGCTACGCACACCATTGCACAGCACCATCCCCCAATTAAAATGAAAAGGTATTTGTAGGCCATGTTCATGTTTTGTTACCCGAAATTTGGGCGGGTATAAACCCAATTCACTCTCTTATTTAGTCTTGTGCTCTTTACTCTTTACTCAATTGCATCGATAGCAAAATGAAAAGGTAAAAGTTGCAGATTTTGTAGGCCATGTTTTAATTTGTTACCAGAAATTTAAGTGTATACCCGATTAACTAATCTTGGTTTTTGTTATAAACGAAATAAAGATTCAATTCTCCTCTAGTCTTTAGATGAATATTAAAGTCATTGAGATTTTTTTTTTTTATCCGAACCATTCGCTATTCGCTATTTTTTCATCAATACACTATAAAATTAAGATCAAGTTGTCTGAATACCGATACGTGTCTAATCCTATGTTACCTGCATCGCGGATCGTTCCGGTACGAGGAACGGAAACGGGAACACGGTACGCCACATGCTTAAATTGTGGTACGTACGCTAGGGGTAGACTTCTATAGCTAGCAAAACTGGAACTTACTCTTCCAAAGAAGAAACATCTAGTGCAATTAAATATTGTTTGTCAAATTATTCATACTAAACACATTTCTAGGAGTATAAAGACAACTTTTTACACTTTTTCCAACCGAAATTCTATTCTCTCTCTATTTTTACCATTAAGTTGACATTTTGCGAAAAACTAAGGGGATCGCTTTGGATCGCTAAATCTACTGTTTTGGAACGTTCGTACCAAAACTTAATTCACTAGGGTAGTAGAGTTTCCTGATAACATAGATCTAATCTATATATAGATAAAACATAGCGCTATCATTAATACCCTCTATTTTACACTTTTCTCTTATCTGAAAACATAATTACGTATAAATAAAGAAATTTACCCCTGATAAATATTTTGTATTTGAAGAATTAATTTAATTGACATGTTTTTTTTCCCTTAATCATAAATTTTTATACTTAAGTATACCATTAATTGTTAAAAGCTACCACAGTGGTAAGGAGGGTGAAGGACTTCCATTGTTATTATTTATTCAAAACTATTTAAAAGATCAACCAATTCAAAAATAGTCTCAATTGCCACTTGTGTGCTCCTAATTGGTAGAACAGGGGTCTAATATTGTCGAGGCAAGTAATGATTATTTCTTTCCAGAGTAAGCGTTCTCTGTTTATTTATGTCTTCAAATCTTATAAATCACTCCTCTTTCAAATTTTATTTCTTAAACAATTACTACCACAAACAATTACTACTTTTTTTTTAAGTAATCGGATGTCCGGGCGATGTCTGGGCAAGCTTGTGCGCATCTCAACTAATTCTGAACCCTGAAGTTAACGATCAGACTAATCCTCCAGTAGTACCAAGGTTTAAAATGTCTGAACTACGTAAAATTCGAAGATGCATTGGTTCAGACTTCCAGTGAAGAATCTTATACTATCTCTGCATGGGGTTGTTATCAATATATGTCCATTTTGGAAGACTGACTGTAATTATGGGTTGGTGCCCTAAATTGGGGGATTATGGGTTGGTGCCCTAAATTGGGGGGTCAGTTAAATTGTCTGATCAACAACCCTTGAATTGTGGTCAGCATTAGTTAACATTAAGTACTAGAGTGAAAGCAGACAGTTTTTTTTTTTTTTTCCAGTATTGTACGTATACATCAGCGGACGTTAGCGGAGAGTTAAATAAGTTAATCCGCTGAAAGTTTAAAGGTTGTCCATAGCCCTAAATCCCAACCAACCGCCCCTCATGAGACTAGAACAATGCCAACTGAGCTAAGAACTCATTGGCTGAAAGCAGACTGTATTTTTTTTATAATCGAGTGTCCGGATCAGCTTGCGCTTAGCTCGACTACTGTCGCATTCTTTCATTTTGAGCATTCACAATTTTTTTGTCATTAGTTTATTTCTTCATCGTATGGGACTAGTTCTTGGGTTATTTTGTACTATGTGGTTTGATTTAGCTATTGCAGACTTCACATGATTAATCTAGTGTTCCGTTATTCTAATTTTCCTACCGCTAGACATCCAAAAAAGAGAGAGGGAAACTAGATGGCCTAGTGCTCAAGGTTCGGGATTTCAGGGTTTGCTCTCTCCGTAAGTTTTAGGTTCAAAACTTCTGAGATGCTATCAACTTCTTTAGGCCCAGCCGTCCAGTCCATACAGAGCTTTGCACTACCTTTAATTGAGACTCCCGCAAGGGTGGGATTGGCCCACTAGAAGTAGTCGATGTGCGTGTAAGTTGGCTCG
This sequence comes from Rhododendron ferrugineum, assembly GCA_025642025.1. NCBI lineage: Eukaryota > Viridiplantae > Streptophyta > Magnoliopsida > Ericales > Ericaceae > Rhododendron > Rhododendron ferrugineum. Next base: position 4,238,828 of record JAOTQK010000012.1, read on the forward strand.
AACACCTGAGTTATCAAAAAAAACTTATCGGTAGGAATTAGGAAAGAGTGTTTTGAAAACAATTACCCCATTCATGGACTACTAAATACTTTTGTGCCTCACTTGTTTGTGATTATCGGATTTTCGGAGAATTCGCGGAAGCCCAAAAGAAAAAAGCGAAGAGAAAAAAAGAGGGTCAAATTTACTTTCACAAATCTCTTTTTGTTTTTCAGTTCTCCCAAAGGTTCTCATAAATAATTTAAATCCAAAGACAAAGTAACGCTTGGAATTCTGCACTCCACTTCCGTAGTGCACTTCTGTACTACAGGGTGCCCGGGTCCATGTAAGAGACCCTCCACAGTAAATTTTCGCCAATAAATACAAGAAACATCGTAACATTTGGGTCCCAAGAACCCAAAGTCATGTGGATGGGCAGTTGTTAAGGAGTTGAATTTGGGAAATCTTTCATTATTGCATGACATTTTGAGGTTCGAACATCAAGGAATTTTTTTGTGCCGAGCGGGTACCATGTGGCGGTACCCGTCGGCGCTGATCCTAGCCGTCCAAAGTGTTTTGGATGGTCTGGATTTATTCCCTCTCTCTTCCCTCACCTGACCACTCTCTCTCATCTTTTTCTCTCTCTAAAATTCAGACCGTCCAAAACACGTTTGGGCGGCTAGAATCAACAACAGGGTACCACATGTGTGGTACCGGCCCGACACCCAAAAACTTCTTCCGAACATCTCAATAATTTTTTTTTTTATTTTTTTTTTTATCGTTTTTAGGTATGAAACTTTTGACTTTAACTGTGCGGGTTTCGGGTAATTACGTAATTCTATCTCCAAATAAACACTTCTCAGTTTATTTATGTCTTTTATTGTCTAACAGAGAGGGCAAGTTGAAATTCTCTACGGTTTTGCGAAAAGAAGTCCCAAAAACCCCCCCACTAACCTAATTTTCTTGGGCCCTAGAATTGTTCTTTTTAATGGTACTATCACAATTTGCAGGAATGTTATTAGATTGAGGGCTTTTTTCTTTATAGTAATTCAGATGTTCGGGACAGCTTACGCGTACCTCGACTAATTCCGGTGGCCAATTCGACTGCCCACTTGAGGACAGCCCAATCGAACCTGAGACCTTATGGGGAAGCAAATTTCTCAGTCTCAGGCCTTGAACACCAATCTAAACCCTTATTAGATTGAGGTTTGTCGCTCGTGTTTATTGCGTCACAAACTACCATAAAACTACTTACCAACAAATTAATTACGAAAGCTTGTCGATCAAACCATACGATAATTCTTTTTTTTTTTTTGGTAAATAACCATATGATAATTCAGCTTGAGGTTAGTGATGATCTTGATGGTATGAATTAATCTATAGCTAATTCAAGTTTGATGTGCTATCACATTTGAAGAGGTGTCCCAAACAATAGTACTTCAAAGCTAATATGACGGCTAATAACTAATTAATACACCTTAGGTTAATTAGGATCGCAAAAGAAGGTTCGGCTAATAAGGTCATATCTAATTTGAGCAATTTAGGTTGGGCTATATCTTGATGGTGGGCGCACAAAGGCATAGGCTTAAGAGGCTTTGATTTGAACTTCTACATTCACATTAAAAGGTTGATGTGTATGGCTGAACATTCCTATGTACTTAAACCCCAAGGGGTTGGCCAAGTGTTCTCGGCTTAGAACTTAGGTGTTTGCTTCATGTTTAGGTCTCAGGTTCGATTCTTCTTGCCAACAGCTCTTGGGGCCACCTCACCTAACGTGTGAAACGGTTGTAGGAGGGGGCTGTAGAGATTAGTCTGAGGTGCTCGCAAGTTCGCCCGGAACCCTGCATTACTAAAAAAAAGAAATAAGAAATAAATAACATTCCTACACTTCTATTCTCCTAACAATTTGAACTTATGAAATAGGAGTGCTCTACCAGAGTATCATAACACAGGTTGCAGATGTGGGAGACTGAGAGCATCCGCAATGGGGTTTGGTATATTTGTGTGTTAAAATGTGTATTAGGATAAAAATAGGTCTCACAAGTGTGTGTTAGACATTGTTAATATAGGAGTGTGTTAAAACATCTGCAATGAGTTTGGTAAATTTGTGTGTTAAAATATGTGTTAGGATAAAAATGGATCCCACAAGTGTATGTTAGGAGTAATAGACATTTATATTTTATGGTTGGAGTTTGAATTATAGACGTAGGACTCACTTATTGTTTGCTAGCATAGTTGTCAAACTTGACACACATGTTAGCACACTACAATATTTAACACACTATAACACACAAACTAATGCAAGCATCGTGGCACAAAAATACGTTTTTATTTGCTAAGTCTTAACACACACAATTAAACACACTAGTTAGTACACCCATTGTGGATGCTCTGAGAGTACACAGTACTCCTCGTCTTGATTTATTTTCACTAGAGCTGAGACGCACGAGATGCGTGTGCAAGTAATAACCAAAATTGAAGCAAAATACTTCCCTCACTATTGGGAGTTTAAATAAAAAAAAAAAAGAAGCTAAAGCAGATGCCCAAGAAGGGATAAAAGAAGTGCCCCACTTTATGGGGTGGGTGGTTATAGTACTATTTGCTTTTCCTTTTATGCCCTTATATAGTTATCGAGAGCATCAGTTAATTTTACTTGTTTTTCGACAATGTTGGAATGGCAAATTGTGAGTCAGCTTTTATTTTTTTATCCATATCAAAAGGGGCTCTCCCTTTATAGATAGCTAGAATCGGTGTTTATCTTCCGGTTAGGTACTTTATATGCGTTAAAGGTTGAGCTGCACGAGAGGAAAGGTGCGAGCCGGGATAGCTTTGCGCGCATTGGTGCAAATTTTGAGTGGGTTGATTCTCAACCAAGACAATCTCCTCGCGGCACAAAAAATGGATATACCGGAAGGCCATTTTCATATACCTATCAGCGAGTATCGTCCTTTGTCTCACACCTCCATCTATATGGAATCTGGCCAAACCTACGTATGTCAATTAAGGTCGAAGCTCAGGTCGCACCGCGTGTTTTGTTCGCAGAAAAAGTATGTTTAGCCCCACTAAGTAGCTACTGAGCTACGGAGATTCAAAAAATCCAAGTATTTTCCTATTGAAACAACAGCGGTACTACTACGTCCAACCTCGCAAGCCGTTCTCTCAATCTCACCGTCCGTCTCGGCAATTAATGGTCCGAATTTTACTCTTCCCTAAAAGAGTATTTAAAATCCAGATCGTGAGATGAGAGCAGTGGGGGGAGCCGTAAAAAAGTGAGCAGTGGACGTAGACGTTTCGTTGAAACCACCTATCCTCAACCAAGTAGTCCTATATTAAGTCCACGTGTACATATGATATTTTTTTCACAAGGCACATCATACCCACATCCACATGGGTATATGGATAACCTGCACCAAGGTGAGACTTGGTGGTTCATTGTTGAATCTCAAACCAGTGAAGTGTACTGATCACTTGGCCCAAAATGTCTCCTGCCATGCACGCATTAGTACACATGGAATTAAATGTCAAACTACATTTTGCAACCAAATCACTTTGTACACTTCCATGAGGTCATTTGCCGGCATGGTGGGGCTTGTACTTCCAAGTACAGCTCATAGTGTACTCCAAACCATTCGCTTGGTCGACTAGATCAGTAACTACGGTTTGTTCATTCTGGGTCTCAGAATTCTTGGGTACAGTTTTTCAATAGATTTTCTCTATCTATCTCTCTTCACTCGTTAATGGAATATACAAAGTCGATCTTTTTCAGATTAATTAAAAAGATTTTGGCAAGTCAATGTATATAAGTTATCTTCGACCGGTACTGATATCTAAGTTTTGCTTGGATGATCACGGGCTATGCAAAGTGATCGAATCGTCCGAATGTGATTGGGTGCATGTGACCCCATCAATACCGTTCAGTTCGCAATATAGACTGGGGCGATTTTTGTTGAAAGTACAGTAGTTTGTGATATAAAATGAAGCTATCCCTACGTGTATTAATTGCCGAAATAATTCCTGGGGATATATATCCAGCCACCGGACCAATTAGATCCACGAGCTCCAACAATGTATTTCAGTTCACAAATCCACTCGACAGATCATTTTCCAAAAATAATGGGTTTGTTTTGAAACGTGAATAGAGTCTGGAAGTCATTCCTAGGCCTAGCTATGTTAAAACAAAAATAATGGGTCCATTATTTTTGTGGGTCCTTTCTAAGTTCACTTTGATGATCTAAAAGTTCATTATCTAGAGCTTGTCGGTGACATCAAATATATATATCGCGCATAATGTTGATTGGAGTCTCTACTTGATACGATTTTGAACATACTTATCTTGAAAATTAGTAGGTGAAATGGGTTCCGATCTGGTGTTGCAATCAAATTATTTTACAGATAAATGCATGCCGAGATGATATCAACAAGTATTTGGCCAACGTGGTTTTCTTGGTTGGTTGACATTCTCAACGAACCCTAAAGAGTCAACGATTGAATCTACAATCCACAAATTGGCAAATTAGACTATCTCGATCATTTTCATGGACCGCTCGATTCCCTTATACTAACTCTTCTTTTCGATCCGGTGTTGGAATTAAATTCTTTTACAAATAAAATGCATTCCAAAATCACATCGACAAGTAACCCATCAAAGTGTTTTTTTTTTTTTTAGGGCTGTCGACATCCTCAACAACCTCTAAAAAGGTGAAGGGTTTCAATCTAATACCTAGAAACTGGCAAGTTTAAAGTGTCAACAATTCCAACCAAACTTCACCCAAAGTTTGTGGGTCCGGCACACGAATGAGGTGTCAAATTAAAATGTAGCTCAAGACGCGGTTATTCGAAGTTGGACCCACGGGCCACAATTAAACCACTCACCGCTCATCAAGGGAAACCAACCTTCTGATTGGAGAAGTTTTTGGGTGCCAGGCGGTACCACACACGTTGTGCCCGTAGACAATCTCAAAAGTCCAAGTTTGGACGGTCTGGATTTGAGAGAAAGAAAGAGGAGAGAGAGAAGTGGGGTGAGGCGAGAGCGAAAATAAATTTGGGATCGCCGACAGGTACCGCCACGTAGTACCGCTCGGCACCCAAAAATTTCTCAATTGGAATAAATCTGGGTCATTCAAAATAAGTTTGGACGGTTGGGTCGCCGACGGATACCACCTCGTGATGCCCGCTCGGCACCCAAAAATTTCCCGATTCATTGACTGACCTTTTATTCCTCATTTGTAAGTATTTCTTCCAATTTGTAGTATAATTTTTTGGATAGGGTGACTTTATACACACACTTTACATTTCTCATGTTTTCCCTTTCCTTTTCTTTTACAGAATCGAGGCTTGCGGAGTGATTGGCGGAGGTTTTTTCACTTTTGACAAATCTCAACCGTGGATTTTTATGCCAGAGAAATATAAAAATATGAAAAAAGAACAATAATGGTTGACAACCCCATGCATGAAGGTCAGGTTGGTGCAACGATCCTAACGGAGGAATCTATGGAACAGAGGCCTTCTTATCCACATTATAGTTTATACGTACGTATATGGAGAGAGAGAGAGAGAGAGAGGGGCCATGTGCATGTCCTCACTTTTGCAATCAAAGAAGGAGAATGTGGTATTATAAAATTCATGAGCTTAGGTTAAACTTTAAAGAATGGAGACACTTTTAAAATTCATACGAGTGTAGAAAATAGAAATGACAAAGTGACAAGAGTAATGCTACAAACTGTACACCCAAACTTCTACACACACTTATTGTTTGGTAACTTAGGTGTTCGGGTCAGATTAGACGCATATCAACTAATACTAAGGGATTAAATCTACTGTACGTCAGCAGGGGGCAATCAAAACTGGGACATAATCATAGTACCTAGAAGGTTCAAACCTGAAATCTTACAAGAATAAATCCCTAATTCTTAGAGCATCCACAGTGGAATAAGCAAAATAAAAAATTGTTAAAGTTAGCAATGTTGGATAAAAAAAGTGCTCACATTGGAATAACCAAACCTAGCAATCTCTTAACAACTCATCAAATTTTGGCTCTTCAATAATCAAAGTTAGCAATATTTTGTCAATAACCAAAACTAGTGGG
>JAOTQK010000012.1:4247789-4269162 GCA_025642025.1 Rhododendron ferrugineum
ATTTTATAGGGCCCTGTAAAAAATCAGCTCCTGCGGATATCGGTAAGTATTACTTTTGGATTCGTAGGGGCGAACTGTATTTTTCTAAATTTTTTTGGGATCCGGAATTGGGCCAAACGCGATTGTCCCTGCACGAATCCCTGCAAAGTGTCCCTGCTCTTAGTATTTTTGATATATCAAATACTCTATTATATCTACATGGTACCAAAATATCTAAATGAGAAAAATGTTTGAATTGAGTTAGAAATATACAGAGTCAACTATGCATTTGATCATCGAAAGTCCATGGTGACCAAAAGTTTGACTTCGAAAGGTTTTTTTAACAGTAATAACAAAGGGCTTATTTTTAGAAAATATATTTAGTAGCAAATGCTTTCGGGAACTATTAGCTTGTGAAAGCTTTAGAAAATAAAATTCATGATAAAAAATATAAAGAAGTTCAGATCTCTCGCTTCAACACACATATCAATACTTCACAAAAGATTTAAAACAAAAAACGACCAACAAAAATGTGAAAGAAATAGATCGAAACGAGTCGATCCGAGCCGAGCTTTGTAGTGAGTTCAGTTGGTTTACAAAACGAGATTAAATCTTAAGCTCGAGCTCGGGTCGTAAACGAGACAAACCCTTAATGAGTCGAGTTCAGTTAATTTATCAAATGAGCCGAGCCTATACTCAGATCGAGCCAAGCTTTTTTGAACCGAACCGTATTGAACCTTAGCAAACAAGCGAGCCTCGAACTGCTCGCCAGCAGCTTGGTCCCTTTGGGGCCTTAGCCGCCCTACGGTCCTACTAGGATACAAGCAGGTGGATAACTCACAATATGGTTTTCAAGTTCCTACTTGCGGCAGGAGGGAGATGCAAATGTTGATAGATTATAGAACTAAAAGATGTGCCAACAAAGAAAATTGAAAATTCCTTTGGGCAATAGCTGGCTCAAACTGATCATCAGGGCCACTGATCAAGTGATTTCTATTTGGAATTTTTTGGACCCATCACTGGCTCACAACGATGATCGACACCGTTCACAATGTAGAGTTTGTTTAGTTCTTCAAGCATGAAAAGATTCATGTTCAATGGATACCAATCGATTACATATCGAAACACATTTATCCTGAAACAAATGGGCCCAATTCAGCGTGCACAATACATGCAGTTGCTTCAAGGTAAACATGTTTTGCTAAGTCTCCAATGCAAATAATTTTTTTTACATGCTTGAATGCTAGAGGTGAGTAAAAAATCCTTCAAACTGCGAATCCAATCCAAACCAATTCAAACCGAATGATTTGGTTTGGTTTTTTAGTAGTGTGATTTGGTTCCGGTTTACGAAAATTAGAAACCGCGTTAAATTGTTTGGTCTGTGGATTTATGTTAATGGTTTCGGTTCCAAACCAATCCAAACCGTATATTTATATAACTCATTTAATTTAGATACACCAAGTATGCATGAGAGTTATATAATTAACTAATTTCCTAAATTAATAATCTATTCAATCCACCATCCTATTCAATATTCATTTACTGTCAAAATTATTTAGTATAAATTTCTATATATCACAACTAATTCCTATTGTGGTAACCAAAAGCACATGGTACATAAATATATAATACTTCATTCAGTGAATAGTGATTTCACGATTCAATTAATTCCTAAATTTTTCTATATTTTTATAAATGAAAACCAATTCTTAGTTATCTCCACAATTTTGAGTACTCTAAATAGTTTATGAAGATGATATCTCAGTTTCATATAAACCGTGGTTTGAAACCGAAAGCGAACCGTAGTCTAATGGCTTGGATTGATTTAGTCCTATACTTTTTGTGGGTTGGTTTTGTTTCCCAAATTCATAATCCGTATTCCGTAAGTAGTGGTTTTGGTTCTTGATTTACTATGAAACCGAACCAATCCGGTTCATGCTCACCCCTATTGAATACACACAACAAGCTCTACAAAACGAACGACGTCAATTGTTTGTGTGTGAGCCCAAGATGAGTCCACAAGAACCGATTGAGAATGGGAGGAGAGTGGAATGGAAATGAGCTCCAAAATGCCGTTTCCAGTTTTCGAGAAATTTTTGGGTGCCGGGTGGGTACCACGTCACCTGGCCGACGTGGTGCCTGAACAACACATCCGGACCATCCAAAAGTGTATTGGACGGTCCAGATTAAAACACTCTATCTCCTCTCACCCCAACAGTTTCTCTCATTTTTCTCTCTCCAAATCTAAGCCGTCCAAAACCGAAATGGACGGCCCAGATGGACACTGAAAATCTTCCTCCCAGTTTTCATTCTCTCACCTGCTCCCATCTCTTTCCTTTCCCTTTCGCCGTATAAGCTGCTCGACCTTTTCCACCAGATAAAAATACTAGTGCGCAGCTAATGCCACGAAGGTTTATTTTAGTGCCACGACACTTTGTGTGTAGTCACTATTCTACCCCTAAATGAGCCAAACACCTCTCTCTCTCTCTCTCTCTCTGTTCAACTATTATCACAATCTGTTTCTGCAATTTCCTTTCTATCTTCTCACGATTTGGTCTGACGTTGGAGATCCTTAGGATAAGAGCCAAAAAAAAAAAAATGCTGATAATGGTCTGGAGGCCGCAGGTCCTCGATTTCACGATCAGCCCCCGTCATGCACACAGAGGGTGGGTACGAATGGCGAGAGGTGTGAAATGCTCATCATCAACTTCAAATCCATCACGTTCTAGTTCCAATCGTTTCCACCGGCCATGAACGATAGAGCTTGAGAGAGGCCAAAAAGAGAACAGAGGAAATCAAAAGCATAATGGGGCTCTGGAGATAAGAGGCAGAGGTCAGGAGTCACATGAAAACTAATTGAGGGCAATAGTGACAGATTACACAAATTGTCGTGGAACTAGCAAAAACCTTTATGGCATTAGCAGTGCCCAAAAAATAACAGAAAGTCTAGGTACTTTCATGCGGTGACCGTCCACCGCGCATCTATTGGGGCCCACTCCGGATCTCAAAAAAATACAGAAAAATATTTATAAATTTTTTCGTCCCTACGAATTCCGAAAAACATACCTACCGATATCCGTTGGAACTGATTTTTTACAAAATACCACGAAATATTATTTTAAAATTTTTAAATATTTTTTTGAGGCCCGGAGTAGGCCCCAATAGACGTGCGGTGGACGGTCACTACGAAATCCATGCAGTCGTAGTGCTGCTGAAAAAATAAAGTACAAAAAACGGAAATCAAAAAACACTTGAACCGTTAACGAGGTCATATATGGGCCACGTAACAGAATTCGGAGCCGTGGGCCCCCCTATTGTTCTGGTAATCTATTTCATCAATATTACAACTTCCTAGCATATGAAATTCCCTGGATTTTTAAACCAATCAATTACTTGGCCTTTAGTTTATCAAAATAGTAAATAAAGTCCGTTCCGCTAAGGTTCTTATCCCCTCCGTCCCAATTGAATTGTCATTTTTAGAAGTTCATGTCACTTTTTAATTGATTATATCTTGTAATTTATAATGTTTTTATGTGATTTTGAAAACATTGTATTATAGAACTAATCAAGATCTATCAAACAAGATTCATATTCGATATGAAATTCATTACGGATTTAAAGATATAACTCATTTTTTAGCTGGTTAGAATAGAACAAGGGATAATTAAATTGGGACGAATGGAGTATTTTGTAAGTACCTTATTTCTTGTTTTACGAGACAGATCATTCTCTCACAATACACCACCTTTGATTCAAAAAATACTTATTTTCCTTAGCAGAACGAGGCCTACGACTGGTTCTTCCATAAAAAAAAAAAAAAAACTGCTACCGGTTCCCTTGATTCTTTGATTTAGTTCCTTAATAAAAGAAATACGTAGTTAAAAGAAACATTGGTTTTGTTCAACCTCAACGGGTTAGTCTGACATTTAAGATCGAAAATATAAGGTTTTACTTCCTCACAAGTTTGTCAATTCATCCAGGGGCTTTCTGTAAGAGGCATTGTTTGACTTTAATCCCGCAGGATGCTAGTGGACAATTGAGATTGGTTGTCCTTTAAATTTTTTTTTTTTTTTTCTGCATCCGTTGCCTGCAGGTGTACATAATTAAGGTGTATGTAAACTGACCCATATACACTTGTCAAAAAAAAAAAAAAAACTGACCCATATACTTTTTTTTTTAAAGTTATGTTCATTTTCGTTAAGTATCATGAATTATATTGTTTGGTATATTTCTAAGACTCTAGTCTCTGCCCCTATGACAAGAATCATAGGTAAGACAAAGCTCGTGCGGTATAGGTTGTTATCGGAGCTTGGCTACTGTTGGAGTTCTTGTTTTTGTAAAGCCCCAATAATACATATTCCTAACTACGCCACACACAAAACCAGTACAACCAACTACCTTGCTCGTTCTGGACTAGAGCTGTAAACAAACCGAGCTGCTCGCGACTCAACTGGTCTAGTAATTTTGCTCGAGCTCGAGCTCGAGTTTTGGGCTCGTTTACTAAACGAGCGGAGCTCAACACTCAAAAGCTCGGCTCGACACACATAAGTTTGATTCGTTGGCTCATGTATAGAGGCTCGTTAAATAAATTAGCCAAGCTTGATTCGTTAAGCTCTTGGCTTGGTTGTAGGCTCGTTTACAACCGAACTGAGCTCAAATTTTAGGCTCGTTTATTAAACGTGCAAAGCTCGAACACTGCATAGATTGGCTCGGCTTGGCTCGTTTACGCCCCTTTCCCGCACTGAATGTGTAAACATCAAATCCAAGAAAAGGGAGAATTAAGGTCAAAGAAGAAAACATACAGTGACCAACAGAAATAAAATAAACTTTACAGGGTATAAACTGTCATTTACCGCCAGATGCCATCTCTAGTCTCCAGATCTCCTCCTACATTCTTTCCCACAGCCTCTCTCTCTCTCTACTCTCTCACTCCACTTTTTTTCTCTCTCCACCGCACCACCACCGCCGATCTAAAAAAGAAATGCAGTACAACAACCTGGGCCGATCCGGCCTGAAAGTGAGCCAGCTCTCGTACGGCTCGTGGGTCAGCTTCGGCAACCAGCTCGACGTGAAAGAAGCCAAAACCCTCCTCCAGACCTGCCGCGACCACGGCGTCAACTTCTTCGACAACGCCGAGGTCTACGCCAACGGCCGGGCCGAGGAGATCATGGGCCAGGCCATCCGCGAGCTCGGCTGGAAGCGCTCCGACATCGTCATATCGACCAAGATCTTCTGGGGCGGGGCGGGGCCCAACGACAAGGGGCTATCGAGAAAGCACATCGTGGAAGGTACGAAAGCGTCGCTGAAGAGGCTGGAGATGGATTACGTAGACGTGATTTACTGCCACCGTCCGGACGTGTCGACGCCGATCGAGGAGACGGTGAGGGCGATGAACTGGGTGATTGATAACGGGTGGGCATTTTATTGGGGGACGAGCGAGTGGTCCGCCCAGCAGATCACGGAGGCGTGGGGGGTGGCGGAGAGGTTGGATCTTGTTGGGCCGATTGTGGAGCAGCCCGAGTACAATTTGTTGTCGAGGCATAAGGTAACAGAAAATTTTTACTCCCTCCGTAACGAACAATTATTTGGTGGTCCTCGGACACTGCAACGTGGTGCTCCAACATGTTTATCCACCACACATTTCTCTTGTCCTACTACTAGGTGTATGGATACCACAGAACTGATAATGGTGTTGGGGCGCCAAGTGATGGTGCCCCAAGACTACTGAATAATTACTCCTCCGTAATATCAAAACGTGAACTTAAAAATAAAGCATTTTGGTGGGAAAGATTTGAACTTTTTTGGGGGGGTTGTGTGAAGTTGATTGTATGAGGTTATGGGAAAGATGATTTGGTTCTTTTACCACGATCTAGGCCTGCTAAATGAACAGTTGGATTGTTCAACTTTGGTTTGAAAATTTGACGAGCTTTTAGAAATTTGTTTATGAGACGAATCACTCTCAAACGAGCTGATCATGAACCAAGCTATGGATCACGAACTGATCTTGAGTAGCTTAAATTTTTAGACATCATAGCTCGTTCCCTGAGCCAGGGCGGCTCTTGGGATTTTAGTTCAGTGACAAAAACGTATACAAATTATTTTGTGGAACAACATCCTGTATAAAATATTTTTTTTTTTATTTTTAGTTGACATTTTATTGGGGCTTAGACAATCAAGTCCACTTCCAAGCCAGTTGCCATCGGAAGCAGGAAAGAGTCACTCATTTTATTTTGCTGAGCTAATTTTCTTGTGTTTTCACTTTGTACTAATGGCTCCGTAGGGACAATATTAAAGAAAAATCAATTTATATATAAAGAAAGTACAAAAATTTATTACATTTTTCGAACCCAGGGGGCTCGATCGGACCCTATAGCCGCCCCTGCGCTGAGCAGTGGTTTGTTCGAGTTTGGTTCGAAATCTTAACAAACATAAAAAATATGCACAAGGTTGGTGCCAAATCTTAACAAACATAAAAAATATGCACAAGGTTGGTTTGCTTATGCACGCGAGCTCAAACTCGAGCGGGATATAGATATGGCTTCTTCTTTTGTGAATTGGATACTTGTGGGTTCTGTGAAGTAGCTTTGTCTTATGTATATAGATGTGTTGCTGTGTGTGTGCATGCTTCCGTTTGTCTTGGGGAGGCCGTAGGGGTGAGGAAAAAACCGTTGTGAATCCTGACCAAACCAAATCCTAACCAGTCGATTTGGTTCGGTTTCTTAATTGTGATTTTTGATCTTGGTCCAGAAAGTAAATAACCGGATCAAATGGTTTGTCCGCGGATGAAGTGATTAATGTCTTTGGTTTTGGTTCCAAACCAATCCAAACCGCAATAGTTATGTGCATGTACAATTATATAAGCTCATTCAAGTATAATTTCATAGAACCCTCTTTGAAACGTTTATTGGATTTTAGATACGATTATTCGATTTTAGAGACTTTTAATGGTGTTTTTTTTCCAATTATAGGTTTCAATTTTAGTGACTTTTAATGACTTTTTATGCGATTTTGAAGTGGTATAAATGATTTGTGAATCTGATACCGTGGTTCAAAACTGGGGCCAAAGTAATTAAATGGTTTGTATTGGTCAGGTTCTATGAGTTGCGCGGATTGGTTTGTCCTTGAAATCTACAATCCAAATGAATTGGTTTGGTATGGTTTGTGAAGTTGGTTGTAGGCTTGTAGCATGTATGGGTAAGGTAGATTTTGTGCTTACTCGGATCATCCAAGTGGATATTGTTTTGGTCTGTGTTTTTGTGGAGCGGGTTGGTCTTAGATTGCAGACATAGATTATATGCATGTGGGGGATAGCAGAGCGGCATGGAACACATTCTTTAAAACATGATCCAAAGCAGTCAATTAGGTATCCAAAGCAGTCAATTAGGTAACCAAAGCGATCTAGAATTCTTTCACCGTAAATTCCCTTCACATTTTGAGAGTTTATCTTCTTTCTTCCTTGTAGATTGAGGAAATTCTCCTGGGTTCATATCCTAGTGGATTCTATGACAGTTTAGGTTGAAGAATTGTAGCATGTTATGTGCCAGTGCCACTATTAATGTTGTTACTGTTGTATATATGGCGTTGATGATGGGTGGGATGGGACGTCTGTGAGCTGAAATACTACTTGGTTTCTTTGGATAGTAATTGATTCTTATTGTTTCATATTTTGTGATACTGCAGGTTGAGTCTGAGTACCTTCCTCTGTACACTAACTATGGAATAGGTCTCACCACATGGAGTCCACTTGCATCTGGTGTTCTGACTGGGAAATATGTCGGGGGAATCATCCCACCTGATAGTCGGTTCTCATTGGAAAACTACAAGGTAAACTTGTTTGGAAGTTACTGTTCTCTTAGCTACCCTTTTATTTACAGTTTCATCAGACTTTGTATTTTTTTTTCCCCCAAAGGAGACAAGACTACATAATTGACCTAGTTAATTTGCACTTCTGACCCCTCTATTTCTGATGAACATGCTCTCTGCATAATTCGTCTTCGATCATGGTTTCCTGCGGTATATAAAGAGAAGGAAAAAATCATGAAGAACTTCATGTGTTGGTGGCTAACTGTACTTTAACGACATACATTGATGCTTAATTGACTGTGCACTACTATAGGAAGATGAATTTTCATTGCTGTTGCGTCATTTCACTTTGTTTTTGTTTTTTCTTACGAAAATGGATTAATGTAGCAGACCTCAGTTCACAGTTTGGTTGGATTTGGTATGCAATCCTGCATTAATTTGTTTCTGCTTTTTGATTAGGATATATAGTTGCACGTACCGTAAAACCAAGAAGAAAATTTAGCTGCGGTAATATGGTAATGTGGAATGTAGATTATAACATTCGTTTTTTGTTATCTAAAGAAACTAGGTTGAGAAAGAATGAACACGGCGTCTTCCTCCTGCCTTCTTCTATCTATTACTGCTATTTATCGCTCATTCCTTCTTCATTTGAACACCTTTAAATGGATGTCTCATACTTGCTTAAAGCGTGCGAGCTTGCCCGCATTCCACAGTGATGCTTTCATGCGTGAACTGTGGACTCCAACGAAACCTTTTGTCCGATACGCAGCGTGAACAGGCCGATTCAGTCGCAATTTTGGCCTCACACCAGTTATGGAATCAGAATTGCAAAAGAAAACCAGATTTTGAACCTGCTGATACGCTAGGTCTTGGCCATTTTGGAATCCTTGGTGGATGCACTTTTAAATTGTTTGTAACTCGTAGAAAATTTAATTATTAAATCTCTATATTGGGATCGCATGGAACTGTGTGCACTTGTGTACATGATGTGACTCATTGATCTTGGTATTCTTAGTCCTGCTAGTCATGCAACCAACAATGTTCAGGTGTAACATCTTAAGCCTCGTTCCTCGGGAGGAACTCTTCCATTTATTTCACACTACTTCCTAACGAACTGTCATACACGTAGGTGCATTTTTCTGCCTTCTTCCCTTATTGGCATATCTGATTGTGGTGTTAAACCTTGTAGAATCTTGCCCAGAGATCGTTGGTGGATGACGTGCAGAAAAAAGTAAAAGGATTGAAACCGATTGCTGAAGAACTAGGTGTGCCTTTATCTCAACTTGCAATCGCTTGGTGTGCAACGAATCCTAATGTCTCTTCGGTTATTACTGGTGCTACCAAAGAGTATCAGGTCAGTTTATCGTACTTGAAAAGGTTTTCTGATGATAATAATAATAATAATAATAATAATAATAATAATAATAATAATAATAATAATAATAATGTAGTGGCAAGCTTTCTCCGATCGGACCCTAGGTGTTGTGGCTAGGGTCGTATATCTTGAGCGAGAATAAGACCTGCACGTGAAACACCCTCGTTAGCGCCCAAGCCCGGATCGTGGTGGTCCGGGATAGGCACTTCGACGGTCTAGTAAGTAAAAGGGAGCAGGAGCTTCGGAAAATGAGTTTAGGGTTTTAGGGGGGCAGAGTTTCATTACCTTCTTCTAGAGGGAGATTCCTCCTTTTATAGCCAAAGGGAGCGTGGAGATCAATCCACACGTACCCGTCACGCGCTCGGTGATGGGTCCGCCAGTCTCGGCTCTGGATAGACTTCCCCATCTCGGATAAGCTTCTACTCCCACGTTTCGCTCCTATAATAGGGGGAATAGGACGTGAAGTTGGCCACCCTTGCCCGACTCTTCCTGACTTCCTCCTCAAGTCAGGGGCATAAGTGGCTCTGCGAATGTCGGTTTCGCCGAACGAATGATATGGCTTTACTCAAGCTTCTAGGATTGCCTACCGGTTCGGCGGGATCCCGCCGAGCTGCAGATCACGACCTTTATCGGGGTCTTGATCCTCCCGCAGGTGATCGAACCTGGTTCGGAGCATTAGGATCGGCTACAGTCCGCCGAATGTTTCACTGCCGACCCATACGAACGACGAGTCCATTGGTGTGACGTGGCCACCGCCTTGGTCCCTTTACCGAGCCATGCCCGCCACAAATAATAATAATAATAATAATAATAATAATAATAATAATAATAATAATAATAATAATAATAATAATAATAATAATAAAATCCTGGGTCAGATGCTCATAGCCAAAATAAAAAAGAATCCCTTTTACTCTTTAAGAAATAAAACAAAGCTTCCAAACAAAACCCTCCCTTCTCCTTCTATCGTTTTTGACAACTGACGAACTCGACGGCTCCTGTTGCTTTTCGTGTTGTTTTTTGATTGAATCGGTTTGAATGTTTGATTTTAGCAGACGGGTATTTATATATATCGAAAGGGAAATTGCGATGCAATAAAAGTTTAGAGTCAACCCCCCGGGTATTTATATATATCGAAAGGATATTGGTAGTTTTTTTTTTTTTACTTATTTGTTGAGTAAGGCATAGAGAGATGTTTGACGTTGAATTTTTTTCGGTTATAACTCGGTCCGCCACTGTGTTTTTGTTCATGTCTTTTAGAGTTCATGCTTTTGGAATATTAGAGATATTTGAGGGTTGTTTTTTGCTTTTTTGTACAAAATTGCAATTTCCCATATTACAATGTGTTTAAAGGAATTATGATGGAAACATGACAATGTGAGTGCATTTTCGCGGGTGAAACTTGTTTTCTTGTCTTGGCCCCTCTCGGGTCAAGATCCTAGTTCCGCCTCTAACGTATATGATCACGAGTAATTAATATTCACGTCAATTGAAGTAGTCAAACCATGTTAGAAAAAAGTAGCAACTTACCATGCACTCACACCTGTTGACCAATATTTTAGAAGTTGTTTGGAACGCAAGAAACAAGCTTCCAATAGTTTTGCTGCTTTTGGTTTTCCTACTCGAACCTTGGAAAAAATAACACATTCAAAATCTTATTGTGAATAAACGACAATGAGGACCAACTATGTGATACTGTTGTATATGGTCTATTCTTTTGTTTTTGGTGCATTTTTAACAATATTCTTTTCACATTAAAACCCACCATTTTCCACTAATGCAGATTCAAGAGAATATGAAGGCTATTGATGTCATCCCTAAACTGACACCTGATGTACTAGAGAAGATTGAGGCTGTCGTTCAGAGCAAACCGAAGCGTCCCGATTCTTATAGGTGATCGTAAGAAGTGCTTGAACTCCGTGGATTTAGTTTAATATATATCCCGAAGACTACCTCGTGGTTTTAAAATTACCATTTCCTTTGTTGTGGAATGATGCTTCTCATGGTATTGTTTTGTCAGAAATTCATTTTGAATAATGATTCATCTTTGATAATGACTACATGATCTTCGACCCAGAAAGAGACCGCTGCCCCTTTCTACATTCAATTCTTTATTGAGCCTGGTGTGGAATCACCATCATTACCTGCCCTTTGTACGTTTTAAATGCCAAGTGATTGAACAGTGACAGTTCGTTTTTCTAGAAACAAAAGAAGTGGTTTCACTTGTTGTTTTCCTTCTTAAATGGGTATTGTTATTGGCGACGGTAGAGTGGCTGTTTGTCCTCAATGTTTGACCGGTTAATAGCGATTTTTCTTGGTGCGTATTACCATGATTTCAGTATTGTTCTTAGGGCGCGTTTGTTTGTCCAGAGATAAAACGAAGGAATAAAAGATTCATTGGGTATGTGTGAGATGTGTTATTCCTTAGGATTGCCGCAAACATTTTCAGTTGTGTCCTCATGCGAACTGCAAGTTTTGTATAGACCATAGCCGAAACAGTCGTGCAGTGCTACTTGGTAGAGGGATATGAAATTCCACCCTCAAGGCCTCAAGGGATCTCTAATTGCGTACGGCTGTGGGATATAGGCTCTTTCAGGATACGTTATCCTATTCCAATTTGTGACACCAGACATTGAATTTCTGAGGCCACGGTATTACATCTCCAATCCCAACCCTCTAAATCCCCCAAACAAACGAGCTCTTAGTTGCTTGTTTCTTTCCAAATTTTCTGTTTTGCTCTCTCCTCTCCAGAAATTTTTGGGTACCAATAGGATTTCTCTCTCTCTCTCTCTCTCTCTCTCTCTCTCTCTCTCAATGTTTGTACTTTGAGGGGGATTAGCATGATCTTTGTTTCCCTTTCCGAGCAACCAGAGTGGTTCTTCACAATACGAAGCAGACTAGAAGCACTACAGTCGTGATCGGGGCTGTCCTTAGGCTTTCAGGGGCCTGGGCGAAATCGCGGAGTGGGGTCTGAAATAATTTTACAATTAAACAACGAGAGTGGAAATATTGGTGAACCCAAGTATTTCAGTTCATATTACACACTGTAACTGCTTGGACAGGATTTGAACTCAGCCACTGCGTGTGTTTCGTTCAGCTTACCACTGAATTTACGAAAACCATTGGGTTTAGGTTTTCGTGGATTCGTGTGTTTCGTTCAGCTTACCACTGAATTTACGAAAACCATTGGGTTTAGGTTTTCGTGGATTCTTGAGTTCTAAATCTGTGAACCAAAGCGTAATCGACGGTTATTACCAATTTGTTATTAAAAACTCAACCAAAACCGCGCGGTTCGTTTCAGTATCAGAATTTGTTTTTTTTTCTTTCATATTTTTGCCATAAGATAGCATGAGTGGATTACTAGCTAGTGAGTTCGATTATAACTGGAATTCAGCACTCATCCATGAACTCGAATCCTAATCTTTTCCTTGAAACTAAGGTGCGCAAATCACTTGAGCTAACCCCGAGGGGTGATTCATAATTACCTTTCTTTTAACGCAATCAAACTGAGGGCGGCAATGAATCGAGCTGCACGCGAGCAGTTTCAGGTTCGGCTCATATAGTAATCTAGCCAAGTTCAAGCCCAACTTTTAGTAAATGGGTCGAGCTCAACAATCAAAAGTTCGGCTCGTTTCTATAGACTTGGCTTGTTTACAGAGGCTCGTTTAATAAATGAACCAAGCTCGGCTCATTAAGGCTCGACTCATTTATAAACGAGCCAAACTTCGAGCTCGTGCTTTAGGCTCGTTTAGGAAACAATCCGAACTTAAATACTACGAAGCTCAGCTCGACTGGTTTGTACCCCAAACATAAATAACTTGGTCGTGTGTGTGTGAGAGAGAGGGAGGGGGAGAGAGAGAGAGAAATTAGTTACAGTTAGGAGACCCCCTCCTGGGTTGATGCCGCTTTATTCTAAGATGTCACTCTCCAACCCCTCCCCCGACCCTCATGCAACGGCCTCTCTCTCTCTCTCTCTCCCCATTAACCTGCACCTCACAAACAAAACACAAATTCAGACACCAATTTTTCTCTTTTGAGCAAGTCTGATTTTTGCTCCAAAGATGCAACTTCCTGGGCTGCAAACCACACAAAATGGAGAAAATCTAAGTGCACAAAGAGGTACCCTTTTGGACTGTTTCTTCTCTATATTCTGCATTCCATATCCTATCTATCAAAATATTCTTGATATTCTCGTAAAACGTCTCAAGTTTGATTCATTTTTAATACCCATTTCTATTTCTCACCAATCTTCATTTTTTCAATAATTTTCACCATGAACATTTATTGGTTGATTTGGTTATCTTATGCTTGAATCCATTGGTTCATTAATGATCCTCATTTTTCTGCACAGCTGAATTTGTGAGTCTCTAGATGGAATGCCACCACAAATCTGTCTGATGGGTGTATTTGAGGTGATTATATTGATGTGGGATTTCAATCAGCTATGAATTTTGTCTAAATTATAATGGGGTGAAAAGTGAAAAGGAAATCCTTGTTTCTGTGTATAAATGTGTTGGGTTTTCGAATGGTATATGAAGACTGGTAGATTGTAGGCAGAAATTGTACATAATCAAACCTCTTGGGCGTTCTTGTGACAGTTTTTTTTCAGTTGTTTGTGAGAGTGGCCATTTCTTGTATATGCAATTGAAGAAGCCAATTACAGAAACATTGTGTTGAATTTAGATATAGTATGACCTTTGTTCCACTTATTCTTTGGTTATATTTGGAGAAGCAATTGCACACCTATTGTCAGATTTTATGGTCACCCGCAAATAAGGCTCATAAGGCCAGACAAAAGGTTCTTGGTGGATTGACATCATGACAAGTGAAGTTCAGGGTACTTCAGGCCGACAGTTCAATAATGATTCGGCCAAGGTTGTGCCAATCGATGAATTTTACAAAGGCAAAGATGTACATAACATATGTATACAGACTGGGGAGGAATTTTCGCCAGAGTTTCTCAGAGATCGCATTTCACCGCGAAGAGTACCCCTCATTACTGAGACGGAACAGCAGCAGGCGAGGAGAGAAGGGTTTAACTATGATCAGAACAGTCAACTTGTCTATGAGGATCTTACCGGTCTTCTTGGGATAAGAAGAAGAGATTCTGTTGATGTTTCAGCAGAAGTAGAGCAAAAGGCTTATGCTGATATGGTAAGCAGATACCACAGGAATTACATAGCCAATGACCAGCAAGCGGGTAATTTTTTTAATGAAGTTAGTTGTGATCAAGCAGCTACCGGGCCATTGGGGTCTCCCTTTTATACATCAGACTCGCCTCAGTCCTACCACCCACGTGGCTCTGGAGTTTCGGATGGTTCTTTATCTGGAAAAATGAAATTCCTCTGTAGCTTTGGAGGGAGAATTTTACCAAGGCCAAATGATGGGAAACTTAGATACGTTGGAGGAGAGACGCGTATCATATCCATAAGGAAAAACCTTACCTATAGAGAGCTAGTGAAAAAAACTTCTGCAATTTGCAATCAAACCCATACGATTAAGTACCAGCTTCCAGGTGAGGATCTTGATGCGCTTATATCCGTATCATCGGATGAGGACCTTCATCACATGATAGAGGAGTATCATGATTTGGAAAGAAGCTCTCAAAGGTTACGAATATTTCTCGTTTCGTCTTCTAGTGAAGCCGAAAGCCCAGTTTCCTTAGAGTCAAGGAGTGTGCAACAAAATGATGTTGATTATCAATATGTTGTTGCGGTTAATGGAATGCTTGATCCGAGTCCCAAAAGGAGCTCTAGTGGGCATAGTTTGTCAAGTCAAGCAAGTCATTGGGGTTCTAAGGACTATAGTCCAACTTTTCAAAGGGACTCCCCTACTTCCGTTCAACCTTTGGAGATTAGGGAAGGAAGCGGCTCCCCAAACTTGAGACTCATGCTTTCAAACCCTGCCACTCAGTTTTTTACCACAACCAAATCATTCAGTCAGTCTCCTCCTTTATCTCCCATGCCAATTCACTCTAGGGATCCCAAGAATACCCATATGCAGATGTATGAGGATCGTGCATTTGGTGATGGGCATTTCTATAATCAACCTCAAGGAACTCTGCAAGTGTTGAATTACCAAAATGCTCATAACAAACATTTGGTAGAACCCAACAAGACTCGTGACATGCGGTTTCTTAATCGTAATCCTTGCAAAGATTGTGTTGTTTCTTCTCCACTATATGGTCAAAGTGATACAGACTTTGGTAGGCCTAATGATAGGGGATTGCAGGGTGAAAAGTTCATCTCTTCTCCTGATGATACAATGCGGCTATTTCCTGAATCTGATGTTCCAATTCGGTCTTATAATAGAATGCCTCATGCTCTCTCTGATCCACAATTACTACGGGAAGGGAATTCCAACTATGATGTGGAGAAAAACGTAGACCTCCCATGGTATGGCCAGAATTTCGTAATGGAAAAATCTCCTTCCTTGGCAATGTCAAGTTTGTCACAAGAATGGCAACAGCAAGAGGTGATTGCTGAGAAGTCAGTTGAAAATACAAGTATGCCCATTTGCAAGTCAGGGGACCACAGCAGGGAATTTACTGAATGGGAGCAAGACACGATGAATAGTATGGGTAAGAAAGGTAATCCTTCAGGTGGAGATGGGAAACATTGTGGTGGAAATGGAAATCCAATGCAGAATCGCAATGCTATGGAACATCAAATGAATAATTCGCCCACGAATTCAATTCATCCACAAGAGTATGTCCCTGAGGGAAGAAGTTCTGATTCCAAAGCCACTGCACTGGAAGATTTCACTAACAGTATGAGAGAGCTTGTTAATGAATACCACTTAAACCCATCTGCGCCTGAGTTCCTTGTCAAGAGCCAAAAGGCTAGTGAGACGATAAGCAGCGAAACAGTTTCTGATGCATCTCCTGGAGAAGAGCCTATTCTTGGAAGCCCTTTGAATCTGAGAGGTTTTTTGCAGGAGAATGACCGTCTTGGCCTTGAGGAGGACCCTGGGAAATATCTTAATGGAAGCTATGAAGAAATGGTAGGATTACGAGGGCAATCTTTTGTGGCCTCAAGGATTGGAGAGAACTCAGATAACCTTTTTGAGGTATCTGAATCAGCTGTCATTGTTGAAGATGTAACTGGCGTTGTGCCTCCTGAAGTCCCTTCATTTTCAACAATTGTGCCTCATGTAGATGATGATCCCAGCGATGAGAATTCATCACCCAGAGAAACAGATACTGAGAGTTTCGCTCCAGAATCCGACTACGAGGTATTCTTTGTACCTTTTTTTTCTCTCGATAAATGCTAAAACTATAGCTACTGTGCTAAGTCGTTAAGCCTCCTTACTTTGATGGGACCTAATATAGTTATGGACTTTGTAGAATTTCCTTCTTTTCTTATTGTTTTTCGGACTATAGCATTGTGATTCATGTTTTTGTTGGAAGATTTACTGCCATATATTTTTGTAGGATGTAAAAGGTGGTGCCAGTGATAAAGACGAGTCGTTCAGTGATGCTGCAATAGCTGAAATGGAAGCCAGCCTCTATGGTTTGCAGGTTCAGAAATTAAACTTTGACTACTAGGCCTCATTTTCAACGTCTAGGTTGCTAATTGTTGTCTATTATTATTATTTTTTTAATTTGGTTCTCTTTTTTCTTTATAGTTACTGATGAACTAGAAAAAAGCACTGTTGTTACCTTACTTTCGTTTGCCATTATTCACTCTCGTTTTTTCCCACGAAGTGAAGATAATGAAAAGGTAAAAGAAGAATCTTATTGTATTATGATTGTACGACTGAATATCTCAGACAATGTGCAGATCATAAGGAATGATGATCTTGAAGAATTACGAGAGTTAGGATCTGGTACGTTTGGAACAGTTTATCACGGAAAGTGGAGGGGAACAGATGTTGCTATCAAAAGAATCAAAAAGAGCTGTTTTGCTGGAAGATCATCTGAACAAGAGCAGTTGGTGAGTCCCGACTTAAACTACAGAAATGACTTAGCAAATCTATATGCGTAACCAAAAACTGCTTTTTTATCCATTATTTGTACTTTTAGTGAAGTACAGTGTCCAGTTGTGAAGAAAAGGAAAGACAATAATGATGACATGATAAAGAGCAATTCACCATTATAGGATAAAACCAAAATAAATTTAAGGTGTTTGCAACTCCAATATACGATCTCACTTCTTGTCACAGACAAAAGACTTCTGGAGAGAGGCTCAAATCCTGTCAAAGCTTCACCATCCGAATGTAGTGGCATTCTATGGGGTTGTTCCAGACGGGCCAGGGGGAACATTGGCAACTTTAACTGAATTCATGGCCAATGGATCACTACGACATGTCCTCTTAAAGAAGGAACGGTGAGTTGGTTTGTGATTTGAATTTTCTTTCTATATCCTCTTAGCACAAAAATAGTTTAATGGAAGTTTTGAATTTTTTCAGAAAAGCGCTTGATTGGCGTAAAAAGCTTATAATTGCAATGGATGCAGCTTTTGGCATGGAGTACTTGCATCTGAAAAATATTGTTCATTTTGACTTGAAATGTGACAATTTGCTTGTGAATTTGGGAGATCCGCATCGACCAGTATGCAAGGTACTTATCTTCCAAATTTGTTTCAAACTTCCCATGTTACATTTTAACAGACAAGTTTTCATTTATGGAATGAAAGTTCATCGAAGCTTTTAACTAGAGGAAGTTCAAGTTCACATGCACTTCCCAAAAGTTGTCCTCATCTTCACAATTATTTTGTAAATCCCCCTTTTAAGCATGACTACTAGAACTAGCATTTCAGGTGGGAGATTTTGGATTATCAAGAATTAAACGCAATACGCTTGTTTCTGGTGGTGTACGGGGAACACTTCCATGGATGGCACCGGAGCTACTTAATGGCAGCAGCAGTCGGGTTTCTGAGAAGGTTAGAATCATAATTGCATTCATGTCGTCTAAAACATTGAATAATGGCATCTTTTTCTTTTCCCTATTCGCTTTGCCACTTGTTTTGACAGGTTGATGTGTTCTCATTTGGCATCACAATGTGGGAGATCTTGACTGCGGAGGAGCCCTACGCAAACATGCATTGTGGTGCTATCATAGGTATGATTTTCCAAGGTTGAATAGAAAATGGAACAAATATTGTAGGGTCAGGAGTAGGATTTAAGATGGCAATTTTTTTTGTTTTCAACGTTGCCAATAACCCTTTTGACTGATCTCTGATTCTGAATCCCATCTTGCTGAGATCCGGTATGAATTCTCAAACGGTTGCTCGCAAAAATTTGGAACATTGAGTAGTGGTCAATTACGTTGATATGTGACTATATATTGTAATACCTGCTGTTATGGATGTTTGTTGGGCCAACTGCAATGCAGAATGCCTCAGTTCTCACTGTGAGGACTTTTGTTGCAAATCATCTTAGGACTATTTCGTGCGTGAGAGAGAGATTCCATCACAATGTAACTTCTGCAATAATCTTTGGTCTCAACTTCTAAATGGTTTTTGTTAGCCTCTCTCAAAACTTAGGTGGTGTTCCCACCACCTGATAAGAACTATTTCTTCACTTGCTTTCGAAGTAGCTATGTTTACAAGTAAAAGTAGTACAGTGAAAACAATCTATGTCTGGCATTGTTATACTCCCATGTAGAAGTATTCGTGCTCCATAGCCTGGTAGAAACTAGTTAATCCACTTGCTTTCGAATTATCTTATGTCTACAAGAGTACAATGTTGAAGATATTCTTTGCATCTGGCATTCTTATGTTATTTACATATGGCTCCGGGACAGTTGTGACAAAACATTGTAGCTATTATTTACGTTGTTCAAATTGTGCGTTCCTGAAATGAAAACAGATTTGGTTCCAAGTTGATTTTCAAGTGAAAACAGTTCAATTTCATGTGATTTGGGCTACGTAATAGAATAAAAGTCAGCTTTCACAATGTTTTACCTTTAAAACCTTGATATAAGGACTGTGTAAGACAACTCAAACTTTCTTGCGTGCATCAGCGTTCTCTACTCGCTGTTTCTGTTTTATGAGTAACCCTGTCATCAATTTTGAAACTGAACAGGTGGAATCGTGAGCAACACATTGAGGCCTCCCGTGCCCGATCGTTGCAATGCCGAGTGGAGAACGCTGATGAAAGATTGCTGGTCGCCTGATCCCGCAGCCAGGCCATCGTTCACCGAGAT
Organism: Rhododendron ferrugineum; assembly: GCA_025642025.1. Classification (NCBI taxonomy): domain Eukaryota; kingdom Viridiplantae; phylum Streptophyta; class Magnoliopsida; order Ericales; family Ericaceae; genus Rhododendron; species Rhododendron ferrugineum. Next base: position 4,267,094 of record JAOTQK010000012.1, read on the forward strand.
AGCCGACAGGCTTCGAGTTATGTCCATCGCAGTCCAACCGAAGCAATATAATCAGGCAAAGAGATGAGATTATCCAACCCCCCATAAGTCGAGAGGAGAAAAAGGGAAGAAAAAACTACGCAACTTATCGTCTTTTTTGCGGTTGAACTTTGTAAATTAGAGTCCATAGCAGCAATTCTTGTAGGGTTGATATGTGCATGTATGAGGGAAATTCACCATGTTTTTTGACCTCCTCTCAGTGTATTTGTCTGCTCATCCATTGTCCAGGCATTGTTCATAGAATTCAATTTTGATGTTTGTCACTAATGAGAGTCTTAAGAGAAGTCCTATAAGTTTTCATCCTGAGAATGATTTGTAAATTAACAATGAGTGACATAAGCAAGAGTCATCTTATTATGTGTCTCCATAAAATTAATCATTCAAATTTTTTTGACAATCTCCATTTATTTTTTCTTTTAGCAGTATTAATACAGACATTCGGATCGTCCTGTACAAGTGAGTTCTCGAGTACGTTCATCATCATCTATAATACAATTCGCGATGGTGTGGTGACCCACACATTTTTCCTGCATAAATCTTCACCCTTGGCTCAGATTGATTTCATCCGACGGTTGAGAATTGCTAAATGGTTGAGTAATGATTTTTTCAAGGGAATTCTATGATTGTTCATAGAATTCAATTTTGATGTTTGTCACTAATGAGAGTCTTAAGAGAAGTCCTATAAGTTTTCATCCTGAGAATGATTTGTAAATTAACAATGAGTGACATAAGCAAGAGTCATCTTATTATGTGTCTCCATAAAATTAATCATTCAAATTTTTTTGACAATCTCCATTTATTTTTTCTTTTAGCAGTATTAATACAGACATTCGGATCGTCCTGTACAAGTGAGTTCTCGAGTACGTTCATCATCATCTATAATACAATTCGCGATGGTGTGGTGACCCACACATTTTTCCTGCATAAATCTTCACCCTTGGCTCAGATTGATTTCATCCGACGGTTGAGAATTGCTAAATGGTTGAGTAATGATTTTTTCAATTTTGATAATTAATGAACGAATTTTAATGACATGCTATAAACTCACGTGAGTTTTATTGTTGTTTTGGTAATGAACGAATAAATTGACGTGAATTTGGAACAAAGGGGGCAATCTATAAACTGACGTGAATTCTCCTTTACTATTAAAACTCTAATAATAACTAATTCTCCTTTACTATTAAAACTCTAATAATAACTCCAAGATTTTCTGAACAATTGGTGGACTAGATAACCCCAATAATAACTCCACGAATTTCCTTTACTATTATAGATTGGCGTTGAATTTTTGGTAATGATTGGTGAACAAATTTTTGGTAATGATTTATTCAGTCGGATTGCCGTTGAAAGAGAATACAATTGAAAGACATGCTAAATGAATTTTTGGTAATGAACGAATTTTTGGTTAGGTCGAACTTTCATTGTTTGTTTCTTATTCCGAATTTTCAGTGGTAATGATTTCTCTCTCTCGATCTCTCCCTAAATGTTTTCTTTCCAGTTCTCTTCCCTAAATGTTTTCTTTCCAGTTCTCTTTTTTTTTATACAGCTCTGAATCAAAAAATTAGTTGTTTAGAAAATTAGTTCATTATTCTCTACCCACTGTGAATTCTCTTCTCTTTTTTTTTTCCAATTCTCTTTGTTCTCATTTCAATTTTCTTCTGGGTTCTAAGTGGGAGTTGGAGTGAATCAAAAAATTATTTCAGAAACCATATTGCACGGGCATAAGTCTCTCCAGTTCTCTCTCCACAGATATGGCTCTTTGTTCTCTTTTTTTCTTAAACGGCTATGAATCAAAAAATTAGTTGTCTAGAAAATTAGTTCTTTGTTTTCTATCCATAGTTAATTCTCTTTGTTCTTATTTCAATTTACTTTTGGGTTCTAATTGGGAGTTGGAGTGAATCGAAAAAATCTTGAGGAAACCATATTGCACGGGCATAAGCTATTACTCCCTCTGTCCCTAAATAAGTGTCCGACGCGCAAACCTAGGCCTTCAAAAAGATGCATTTGTTTCGTTAAAAAAATCAAATTTT
>JAOTQK010000012.1:4269262-4297085 GCA_025642025.1 Rhododendron ferrugineum
TGATTGTTTTGATGCGATTCAATTTGAAATATAAAAGTAATAGGATAAAAAAAATAAAAGTAATCAATCATATTTAATTTACCAAATCCCACTAAATTAGGAAAATAATCCAATTCAATCCCACTAAATTGGAAAAATAATCCAATACAATCTCAGTAAATTAGGAAAACAATAAACATAATATATGTATATCATAGTGAAAAGGTTAAGAAAGATGATTCACACACTAAGAAGATGAAAACATAAGCATAAAAAAAAGATGGAATGAATTCTTATATGGTATGAATAAAGAAGATGGATATTTAAATATTTCTAAAAATAACTAACAATGGTGGTCGTTGACGGGATGGGGATGCTACAGAGCGGTCGATCCGGTCATTTATCTCGACAATCAATAGATCGGAGTTTAACCGAGCAATGGATGATTTTGATTTATATACGCTCAAATTCAATTCGAGCCATCCGTTCCGAGATGGACGGCCAGATCGACCCCTCGGCCGGCACCGCTTCGCAAGGAAATGCTCGGCAGCATCCCAATTAGCGAGTGATGGACATGCGCTAAAAACGAGAGTGGGCATCTAAGTTTTTGCCTTCCTCGTTTTTTTTTGGGTAAATTCGCCTTCCTCGTTTTTTTTTTTTTTTTTGGTAAATCAGCTTGAAATTAAATGAGGTTAACCGAATGTACAGCCTATAAGGGGCATACCCCAGGAGGAAAATAAAAAAAAAACAAGAAGAATGAAAAAAGTGTTAGAACCATGCACAACCCACATAGAGAGTAGGATAATTGAATAACCATAACAAAAGTGCCTTCCTCGTTTTGCTTCCCCAAATACACCTGAAAATCTGACAACGCACCGCCATTGCTGTCACGTGTTCTTCATGTTATCCTGATCTCCATTCCCCCTTCCCGATAAAACTTTTCTCGTCACACTTCCCAACGCACGCACCCAACTATATATATATATATATATAGCTATATCTATCTACATCTCTCTTCCTCATCAAACAATCAGTTAGAGAGAGAGAGAGATTTGTAGAGATATGGAGAGAGCAATCGAGAGGCAGAGAGTCGTTCTTCAACACCTTCGTCCTTCCTCCACTTCTTCCTCCCTCGAGAACATCCAATCATCTCTCAACGTAAGTTCAAATTTTTTTTTTAACTTTGATTCGCCTCGATCTGATCGAGGACAGACCCACGGGCGGATGAGCCCGGGCGATCGTCCTATCCAAGTTTCGAAATTTCGTTGGAATAATAGCATTTTTTTTTTCTCGAAGATGGAAAAGTTATTTAAGTTGGCCCGCGCCCATCCGAGATTTTTTGGACAATTCAATACCCGTCCATCTTAGGTTGCGTATTTGGCTTCTGAAAATATTGAGGCACAAGATTATACGAATCTACGATTGTTTGTAACTGTATTTTTGTAATTGTGTTGGTCAATGGAAAATACCGATGATTGTTCTTCAAAATTGTTTTGGTAATACGTATAGACAGAAATATATCATGCTATCATCTGAAAGAAGATTTTATTGTTCACCCACCCAATATTAAAATCATGTGTCCGTCCTCGGATTGGATTGGCTCTGAGTTCTCGCAATTATTATTCTATTGCACTTTCCACTTTGTGTTTGGATCTGGTTCATTTTTATGTGAATATCTATGGATTTGTTTTTATCTGTAAATACAGACTTTGGGTTAACCAGCTGAGTTTTCCCAATTGGAGCCTCCTAATTGGAAGTATGTCTCATTCCTCACTCAGGGCTTAGGCCAGTAATTAACTAGTATACGTGTTCTGCAAAAATTTTAAAATTTGTGCTTATGCACAAGAGGATGCGAAAATCTTGTAATGACAACTTGAAAACTGAAGTTATATTTGTTCGGCTATAAAAGCCATTGGCTTTCCCGCCAATATTGAGTCTCACAAAATTGGCTTATTGGCTTTCCCGCCAAAAAGTCAAAATTAGATTTTGATCAAAAAATTTTACTTTTTAGATTCCTCTCGTTATGAGGATGCAATAATCCCCAAAAAAATGCGGATAAGCCAAGTGATACGAAAAAAATTTAAATAAGGACAAAAAATAAGTCACAAATAAGCCAAGTGGCTTATTTGTCCGAACAATGTAGTGTAATTGATGCAGTCGAGCAAAGTTTTCTGTTGGGCATTTTGGCATAGAAAAATGGGATGGAAGGTGATCCCTCCATAGAGCTAGTGTCAGATATATGTATAAGAACTGTACCCTTAGGGCCTTATTTGGCGTAGTCATATGATATTGTGGTAATAATAGTGCTTCAGTTTGAGTAAACTGATTTATTTACATATGAGGTTTCATCATTTATATTGGAGATCGCTGGAGCTTTAGTGAGCAATATAAGATTTGCCGGAAGCCCTGAAGATGTTATATTTAATGAAACAAACAGGGCTAGAGAATATGGGTCAATGATAAAGGTTGGGTTAGTTGTTCTATTTAACGTGTACCTTCTGTGAAATGTTTGACCGTATTAGATTGTAGTGAGACAAACGGGGTTTGACGCATATCTGAATAGGGAGGAGATGACCTCAGTTTGATCACTTGGGAGTATCATCATTTGTCCACATTCTTTTGTTGTTACCCAGTATCCAAGCTTTACATAGGGTTTAAATTTGACATACGAGGTTGAATTTTGAGTTGCTAACATAATACTACAGCTTGATTGTATCCTCTGGTGGTGAGCAGATGATGAATAGACCTCCATCAAAGCTTGTGTTGTGTAAATGTCTTGGCTTTACTCTTGGGTCTTGTCTTCACTAAATTTGTTAATATTCTTCACACCAGGCATCTGTCTGTGCTGCTGGGGATAGTGCGGCATACCATAGGAGTTCTGTTTATGGGGACGATGTAGTCATAGTGGCGTAAGTAACTCCTGCTGGTATTTTTACAAAGTTATGTATTCTTTTGGATTCTGGGAAAGTAATGAATTTTGTGTCTCACCTTGCACATTGTGTGCTTTTGATGCTACACACAGTGCCTATCGGACAGCACTTTGCAAATCAAAGAGGGGTGGTTTCAAGGATACATATCCTGATGATTTACTCGCGCCTGTTCTCAAGGTTAGTTATCATTATTGTCATCTACTATGTTGATTTAGTTTTCCTTAACATCTAAAATGAGGCTTGATGAGATTGAGAATACACTTTTCTATGATGACTATTTGATACAGGCAGTGATAGAGAAAACAAATGTGAATCCGAGTGAAGTTGGGGACATTGTCGTGGGCACTGTATTGGCACCGGGCTCTCAAAGGGCAAGCGAATGCAGAATGGCTGCATTCTATGCTGGTTTCCCTGGTATATTTCTCTTTCTTCCTTTCTTTTTGGGATTTTTGATTTGATTCCCTAGCATTTGCTGACATGTTTTTATCTCATGTGCTCAGAAACTGTGCCGGTACGAACCGTGAATAGGCAGTGTTCATCTGGTCTCCAGGCAGTTGCTGATGTAGCTGCATCAATTAAAGCTGGATTCTATGATATTGGTAAGGGTCATCTATTTTTGAAGGAAGCCCCCTAATTCTGGAATTTTGATGCATGGTCTGTTTGTGTTCATTCTTTATACTGTTTGTATCTTCTGAATAGGAATTGGCGCTGGGTTGGAATCCATGACCGCAAACCCAATGGCATGGGAAGGATCAGTCAATCCAAGGGTATGTTTTGTAATTTTTCTCTCCATGTGATTTTGGATTTTGATGAGCTCTCTGGAGGAGATAATTTCTTTGATGTTGTGTTTGGATTATGGATATGTAAGAGGAATTTATGGATAAGAAGGAAAATTAAAGGAAATAAGAAACAATGAAGTGAGCAAAAGGTTATTTTTTCTTTGGTTCATTTTATATCCACTTGGCTGTGCTTGGACCAAAGATTTGTTGAGGTAAGGGATTCCTCCTTCCCTCAGCTTTCTTTTCCCATAACAGATTCCTCTATTCTGCTTAGCGCAAGCTACATTTGACCCCTAGATGAATTCTTGATCCAGACACAGCCTTACAGGATTGCTTTTTGTTGACCAACTCTTTCTATTTATATCAGGTAAAGACGATGGCACAAGCCCAAGATTGCCTACTCCCTATGGGTGTTACTTCAGAAAATGTTGCACATCGCTTTAGCGTAACAAGGCAAGAGCAAGACCAGGCTGCAGTGAGTTGATATGATTCATTAATATGTTGATTTTTTGATGTTTGCGAGTAATTGATCTCCTTATTCTACATTGTTAGGTTGAGTCACATAGAAAGGCTGCTGCTGCGACTGCTTCTGGTAAATTTAAAGAGGAAATAATTCCTGTGGCCACCAAGGTAAAAAAAATTTAATTGCTGTCTCAATGAGTTGTGATATGGAATTTTGCTGCTTGCTCAGTGTTACCAAGTTTGTGTGTGGATGCTATGATCTTGTGCATTGATGTAATATATTCTGTGCCAACAGATTGTTGATCCAAAAACTGGAGATGAGAAGCCCGTTACGATTTCAGTTGATGATGGAATTCGGCCGAACGCGTCACTATCAGATCTGGGAAAACTGAAGCCCGTATTTAAGAAAGATGGGACAACCACTGCTGGTAAATGAAAGCACAACATGTTTGAGCCTTTGAGGTTTATTTAGAATTCTGGTATTGTGATTTTATTTCTTCTGGTGGCTATACGATAGGGAACTCTAGTCAAGTGAGTGATGGTGCTGGAGCCGTCCTCCTGATGAAGAGAAGTGTTGCAACGCAGAAAGGATTACCAATTCTTGGTGTATTCAGGTGTGTAAACTTAGATTATGCTGCTTGGATTACATCGAGAATAAGATGGTTAAGCTATGCACATTGGGCTGAATCACTCTTGTTCCCACATACATAGTTATAGTTATTCCTCGTATTCAAATCTTTCAACTCTCATATCAAGTCGAAATTTAGATGAAGGGTTCATGTCTTGGAAAAACTTTGTTGCCATTGATAAGATATTAATTAGGAGATATGTTTCATTGATATTGATGGGTGATGCTATCTTTTTTGCTGTCAATATAATCGCTAGTGCTCTAAACTTGATTAGGTAACGGAATGATGCTTGAGGCACTCCACATGATCAGTTAATGTTTGCCATTCTTCATGTTTTCATGCTCCCTAGTGGAATCAATGTTTGCCATTCTTCTATTCCTTCCTCTCGTTTGTTCTTGGCAGAAAATCACATGTTGCACTCTCTCCATGGTACCTGCAAGGAACATATCTTACCTTTTCATGATATCCTTGATGGATTTGCTTGACGTACTAGAAACAAGTATTCTCTTCATGTACCAGTTATTTCCTTCATGGTACCCCTCGTAGCTGATTATTGATTAAGGCCTGAGATTGACAACTGTGCTGGAGCTGTACTCCCAAAGTTTTATAAATCTTCTTTGAGGCGCATAATCTTACAGTTTTAGTTATTCTGTTGTTTCTCAGAGTTATATTACCATTAAGACACCGTTAGATGTTTTACTACACTGAATGCCTCATTCAGTGCCAATCCTACAATAGCTTCTTCCGTGTCAAATCAACTGTCCAATGCTACATGTTTACACCTGCCATGTGTTTCCTAGCTGACCTCTTCGATAGAAGAAAAGAAAGTCGAGGTACTGGGCAGCTATTGAGAAATTTTATTTGGTGAGCTCTTTGTAGGACTTTTGCTGCTGTTGGTGTAGATCCTGCCATCATGGGTGTTGGCCCTGCAGCTGCAATTCCAGCTGCTGTCAAGGCTGCCGGTCTTGAACTTGATGATATTGATCTTTTCGAGATAAATGAGGTGATTTTTTTATTATGTAAAGAAATTTCTCTCTCTCTCTCTCATTTACAGTTTTTGAACTTGATATCTGCTACTGTTCCAATTGTAACGCTTTTTCCACAGGCATTTGCATCGCAATTTGTATATTGCCGCAAGAAGCTGGATCTTGATCCAGAAAAGATCAATGTTAATGGAGGTGCAATGGCCATTGGGCATCCTTTGGGTGCAACAGGTATGTGCTACATGCATTTTAGCTTTCCTCAATACTCACTCCTTTATCCCGTCAAAGAGACCTCCATAAATGGGCTTGCACCAAAAAGAATACCATGTGGTGCTTCTAGATGTTTCTACTTTTCATTTGTTCTTGTGTGCATGTTTCGTTTACGTATGTGCTTACCACGTCCTTCTTGAGGACTCGTCTGAACCCGGCTCATAACCGTCCATGTTTGGCTTCTCAAATATTCATAATATGAATCTTGTCATCAAGGATTTTGGTAGACTAGAATACGAAAATATTTGAGCTTGTTTATCGTTCATGGGGAATGACAAGATGTCTTCTGCATGCTATAGGTGCACGATGTGTAGCCACACTATTGCATGAAATGAAGCGTCGTGGCAAAGATTGCCGCTTCGGTGTTATATCCATGTGCATAGGTACTCTCTCTCTCTCTCTCTCTCTCTCTCTCTCTCTCTCTCTCTCTCTCTCTCTCTCTCTCATTTACATTGGTTGAGCATACGATGATACTTTGTTTTCTAATTATCTGCAGGTACTGGAATGGGGGCTGCAGCTGTTTTCGAAAGAGGTGACTCTGTTGACGACCTCTGCAATGCTCGGAAGATCGAGACCAACAACCTTTTATCCAAGGATGCTCGATAGAATATCATTCACTACTCCCATATTACCGCATAAATAACATTACACCTAGTGTTGAAAACCGATGTAATAATGTCGCATTGATATTGTGCGAAACCTGTAAGATCGTATCCCTACATTTGATTCATCACAAGTTGTTGGCAAGCTAGAGGGTCTGAAATTTGTCTCCTTTTTTTTTTTTTTTTGGGTAATCAAAAGGACATGGAGTTAGCAGTGAACTTGTTAGTTTTTTCTCGAATTTGGTGGGAGCAGGAGAATGAGAAGAAAATAAATGAGAGCATGTTGAAGATCTTTTTAATGCTGCTTCTTATTCCAAACTTGTTTATGTGTTTCGTATTTGGATCAAGAAAAAGAAAAGGCACTCATACGGGCTGTATTTGGATTGAAAAAAATTGGGTTCCTTTTCTACTTCGTACCCAATTTCTTAATACAATACAGCCGCGACTGGTGCATTATTTGAGTTGGTGTCAAGGTTTCACCAGTATACGACTGTTTACTAGTGAATGTTTTGTGCTTGAATTTGCCTTTTCTTTTCAAGCCTTATTTCCCAGGAATATCCTGGTCTATGGTGCTTTTCCATTATGAACTTCCTTATTCTCTGCTTTATCTGCTTGCAACAAATTAGGGTGAGCATGGTTCGGATTGGTTCGGTTTTATAGTAAATCAAGAACCAAATCAATACTTACGGATTATAGATTTGAAGAACCAAACTGAACCACAAAAGATATAGAACCAAACCAATCTAAGCCATTAAAATACAGTTCGGTTTCAGTTTTAAACCACGGTTTGGTGTGAACTAAACTCACAAAATATAAAAATTTAGAGAAATTGATTTTCATGTATAGAAATTTAGGAATTGGTGGTCCGTGAAAAGTGATTAATCTGGTGATCCCATGTGCTTTTGTATATAAAAAAATTAATAATCATAGGAAATTAGAAATGGGTTGTGACTTGTGATGTATGGAAGTTAGTCTAAATTATCTTAGCAGAGAATGAAAACTAAATATTGCGGTGGATTCAATAGGATCAATAAATTAGGAAAGTAGTTGATTAAGGTTCCCATATTTATTTGGTGAATCATAATTAAATTATATCTATATATATGTTCGGATCGGTTTGGAACTATAACCGTGAAAGTGAATCCACAAACCAAACCATATAACGCGGTTTTCTAATTTTTTTAAACCATGACCAAACCATACTACTAAAAAACCGAACCAAACCTTTCAGTTTGTATTGATCTGAACTGGATTCGCGATTTGACGGATTTTTTCTCACCCCTACAACAAATTAAAGGATTTCTTTCAGGTCTGTTTAAATAAACAGAAGAGGTTAAACTGCATAACGAATTAGTTTTGGATCCCCATCGGATATAGTTCTAACTATTGAGGGCAAAACAGCCTACACCAAATGGGTAGTACGCCTTACTCTAAATAGGTACTATGGCATCGTTGCTATATGAAGTTCTACTCTAAATAGGTAGGACGGGCAAAACGACCTTCACTAAATGGGTAGTACGTCCTACTCTAAATCGGTAGGATGGCATCATTGCTATATGAAGTTTTACTCTAAATAGGTAGGACGGCGTGACTACTATGTTAAAGCCGTGGAGCAATAGAATCAAGAGCTGAGCCGTTTTATCATATTTTAACTAATTAATTAATACAAACTATTCCTGTAGGAAAAAATTAAGAAAATTGTTAACGGTGGTTTTATTATTAGTTGATATTTTTCATTAAATTTTCATGCAAAAATGATTATGTTATCCCGCACAAGTCTTCGGGGATCACAATGCCATTACGCTTGCGCCTCACACCAAAAAAGCTCGCACAATATGTTGGCAAGGTGATATCATTAACAACGAACAACCACCCTATTGGTAGCGTCGTAGAAGCAGCAAGGCGCACTATCCATGCTAGCATTCATCCTCAAAAATTTCCACATTAGCTATAATCTGAACTCCTCATAAACGTACTAAACAAATTTTTAAAAAATAATCCTTCCAAGGTGACCAATAGATAATAAAACACTTTGTACTGGATCTCAAAAGCCCAATGCATGTATTCATATGGGCGCTCTGATAAGCAGCAAAGCAAACACAACACAGTATCTTAGCACATAAACTCTAAACTTGAGGATAGGATTCAGGTGAGATAGAGGCCTTGAAATACGGACCCATTGTGACTGAACAAAAATGATGCATATGGAATTTTGCTTATGCCAATCTGCTTCCCATGACAGCAACCAAGAGGAGCAAAACTAAAACAAGGGGTAATCTCCCAAGAAGCAAGAATTTGCCATCACAGATTTGCTGTCGTTCGCTGCAAAATGACATGGATCCCGTACAAGTCCCTGTTGCTAATCAAGTGATAGATGACTTGCATATTGGGCATGAGGTTTTCCTTCTGAGCCATGTGTCAATGCACTGCAAGTGTGGGAGAAAACAAGTTAGATCCAGATTGCGTATCGTCAAATGATTCCCCGAGGACTACGTTTGTGAAAATTATATATGGTAGTTAGGGAAATTACCAAACAATCCCGGGGGGCAAAAAAAATAACCTGAAAGTTTCACCCTTTTTACCAATTTAAACCCTGAATTGTTAATGCGCAAACAATCTCAACCATCAGTTCAAAGTTTTTAAGCATCTCTAAGGGAAGTAATTTTTTACTGCTCCAACTTTGTGTTAGTTCTAACTTTACCTTAGACTAGAAATCGCAATGGGATCACTAGTATTGTCAACCCTCATCAGATCCATCCAGCAAAACAGTATCATGCATTTGGTCTCTCTGGATTAGCCCCTCCAACAAGTTCTCTCCAATACGCGGTGAACAAAATCTTACTCCACCAACAACCGCCATCCTATCCTCCCTTTCCACCATCCATGCAGTCCCTCCCCACCCCTCCCCTTTCTCCACCACCCTCTACCTCTCCTCCTCCACCCACCAGCTATTCCTTCCCCTCCCTAACCGCAATCCTCCAACCATATGTCACCATCCCTTGGAGTTTGGAATTTGCTACCCGCAGTTTTGATCATGAGATTTTGTTGATCAGAGAACTTTAGTTTGTCGATTTTGTGTTCAAGAGATCTCCTGTTTGCTAAGCATGCATTTGCATACACATGTCTATACAGTGCTGATGGGAGATGTGAGGTTTCATACTGCGATTTGAGTTTGCGAGATTTGGATTTGCAGCGAGGTGGGGCTAGCAGTGGCGGTTTTCAGGCACTAGTCGCATTGGCTTTCGAGGTGGGATGAGATTGGGAAGTGGATATTATGGTGGTGCCAGTGGTGATGGTGGAGGAACAGGGTGGTTGACTGGCAGCTAGCTTAACTAAGAAGAGGAAGGACTGAGAAGTTGGAAGAATGACAAACTATTTGTTAAGGCTAGTTAACAGTTGCAGACTGATGGTTGAGATTGACATCCCAATGTCCCATTACTTGTCTGGGGGTTATTTTGAACAGATTTCCAATTTAGGACTTGATTTGTTTCCAGGGTTGACCTTGTTTTGTTCTCTGTAATTGTTCCTAGTAGTTGCTAGACTAGATTTTAGGGAGAAAAGGATCTGTATGATCCTAGTAAATTGATGCTTCATGGTTAAAAGAAATGAATAAACTACTATCAAATTTAGAATTGCGTACATCTTTGTGAAATTTGTGCAAGCAAGGAAGATGGCGTATAGAGTCACCGGAGGTAGGGGTTTCAAGGCAAATTGCACAAGCTTCTTCAAAATTCTCGCCCTGCAAGACAGAACAGAACAACAAACATCAAGTGAGCCAAAACATTTATGCAAATATGTATCCATATATGTCTTCTTTTTGTGGGGGCAGGGGGAAGAGCATGCCCTCGTTGAATCCTGTATCCTCTTTTTCTTCTACGTACTCACTTACCAAATCTAATGTATATTACCTGAACTGTTGACAGTGGCAAGCTATTAATTTGATCAAGAGATGCACCAACATGGTGGTGATTGTTCTCGTCGAGCGCCAACAACATTTCGTAATCATTTCTGGAAAAAATCAGTTGTAGTAAGAGATTTTATAAATAAATAAAAAGGGAGAATTGGCTAGAAGTAACTGTAAAACTTGCAAATCCTAAAGCAAAAGAGAAATACTATATTAACAAAAAGTCGTGACAGTGCCCCACCCTCTCCTCTTTTTCCCCCTTCAAACGGGTAAAGTGCAAAAAATTTCACAGGACATCATAAAACACCCTTAACAATTGATATATAGAGAAACCCAAAACTTATGCACTTGTGCTTAGCAACAATATTCTAGCATCTTGAGTCGATAAAATGTGGCACACAAGTGTAGCACGGTCAAATAGACTAGTCAATCCAGTAAGAGTCAAAATTTGTGAATCTAATTTTGCAAGTACTCAAGTTGAATATCCTCCAAATGAAATCAACCTCAAAGATGTAGGATACGAGTTCAACCGTTGATATGCCAAACATAATGGAGGAAATGTTAGCTTAAACAGGTAAACTTTAGTCTTTCTTACAATAAGAAAGACGCAATATTAAAACCAATAGAGGCATAAGCATAAGCCTCGTGGAAGTTCCTTGACCCTCCCTATTACGAGAATAAACAATCTGAATTTGGGGCGATTAAAGTGAGTAATCTTACTAGGTGCAAGAGGGCAATTCAATGAATCAAAAGTATGCGAAAAAAGAGAAATAAATTGGAAGATTGCAGCTGGAGGGCTCAAAGTGCCACAAATTAAAAAGCAAGAAACCGTTACTTGGAGAAATGTTTCGAATGCCATCCTTAAAAGCTTGCTATCGCAAATAATCTTCACCTATTCGTTATTCAAACTAGTTGTGAAACCTAAACGATTATGCAAAAATCAAAATGTTCTTACAGCGGTCAACCAGAAGTATTAGATGCAAATATCGCGTCTTTAAGGGAACACTGACCTTGATCATCACTGAGGGGGCCAGAACCCTCGATTACCTTTCAATAATACATAATTAGGTGGAAGAAGACAAAAATTAAAAATATATGCCTGAAAAAAAAATTAATACAGGTTTCTAGAATCTAATATTTTCTTGGAATTTGACATTTACAAGGTCCACAGACACACATAGTCGATCAAAGTTTCTCTTCCCTATATAGGAAGGAGTTAAAGTTAGGTTGCAAAACCACAACACCACAAAGACTAGAAAGCATTAATCCCTCAAGGCAGGGCATAAGACTAGAAAGCTTTCCAATAAGACTTTGTTTTTAATGGGTCTTTTGATGTTGGAAGTATGTGTTTGGAATCGCTAATAAGCTGGGAGCCCAGAAGTTTGGTTTCTCTAAACTCCCCACTTGTATACCCCGCTGCTTAGCGTTTTGTATATCCAGTAATCCCTCAAAAAGCAAAAATGGAAACATGCTTTACTTTTTAGACATACCAAAGAAAGCCTTAGAACACCCACAATCAACTTCTATAATATCACGGTTTACGCATACATTACGCAACAACTCAGCACATCTATAGAAGGCTACAGCAAAGACTTAAAAAAAAATTAGTGAAAAAGGGAAGGACCACAACAAACACCAATGCATATTTAACGTACAAAATAACACCAATGCATATTTAATGTATACTCCCTCCGTTCCAAAATAAGGTCTGTGTCATTTTAAAATGCTTATAACTTTCAATTTATGAAGTTTTATGTGATTTTGAAAACTTTGTTTAATAGAACTAATTAAAATCTATCAAACAAGATCCATATTGCATATTTTTTAACACTCATATTGAAAGATATAAGCAATTGAAAATGACACGCTTTCCCAAAAAGGTCACTCATTTTGAAACGGAGGGAGTATCCAGTAATTAATACAGAAAATTATACATATCAACTACAGTACAAAATAACACCATAAGCTTAAATCATGTTCAACGTAACATGTGATAAGCAAAGAGAGCACAAAGACAACTTACTCATTGAATTCACGATCAACTTGAAGTAAGTTACCAGCCATTTCCATATCACTGAAGGCCTCTAATGCTTCTAATATATGCATTCTCTGCGTATCATGAAAAAATGCATGAGTCTAGCTTATCCATGACCAGTGGCCACAATATTAGAGGAGTACAGGTATTCAAGCCAATGAATCTATAAACTGTGGAGCAAGTGCGGGAGTTTCAATAGGTAACATAATATTCGCTACCAATCAGACAAAAAAAAATTAATGGAGAGTTAAAGAAAGAGGAAAGTAATGCTTCCACTTTGCTCAAAAAGACATCCCATACATACTACCCCTTCACATATATAGTACCCTTAACTTTAAATCATAGAAGAGTGTTTTCCTAAATGAATGAATACGTGTAATATGACAAGAGACGCCAAGAAAACAAACCTCCTCAAATGGAGGAAGTACACAACATGATGAAATTGATACATGGATTTCGTAATGTTCACTTTGTTAAATGGACTTGTCTTACATTAGGAAGTATTTAAAGGGCAGCTTATAAACCCGCCCCAAAGTGAAGCTCAACTCAAAAATAAAAGGTTGGATATGAACCCTCAACAGTATGAATGGCTGTCTGAACATCCTGGGAAAGTCCTTCCATTCAAAAAGGAAGCATTGATGTGTTTAAAACAGACTTTGAGTAACAACATTGAGGGTGATTGTGAATTAGTTTTGTGGCCCTCGTGTGTCCTTCTTTCCTTTCTTCAATCAATAGGGGAAAAGATAACCAACAAACAAAGAGGGAGGTTTTAGAAAGGACAGCACCACAATGATCAAAATAATCTAGATGTAAAGGACAATTGCAGAAGCCAGGACCATCTTCAAGACCCACATCTCAAGGCACCATATTGAATGCCGTGCTTGAAGGGCAATGAAAATAAGCAACTAAAAATACTGGAAAAAGCAGGATCCATCAGGAAGACGGAAACTAAATGCTTATACAGAATTATAATGTCAGAATGCATATATCATCCAAATTATATCCTCACAAATGAAGTAAGACTGAAATATCTTCCAAACTATATCATTAAAAATGAAATGATGAATAAAAAAGAGAGAATTGCTGGGTTAAACAAAATAAGGTCAGCTCAACTATCGACCATATATCCAATTCATACTTCAACATCACATGTCAAGGACTCCAGCCAGCAGTAAGAATGAAACTTAAAGAGAACTTTAAAAAGTAATGCAAATTCTGAATATAGATACGGGCTAATACCATATCCAAATCCATGCTGGGAGGAAAGAGAGAACCACTTTCCCTATAGGATATTCTAGGCAATTGGCTCCGTACGCGACTCCTCAACCGCGTTAATCTAGCAGAGGCAGGACCTTGAGCATTAGTGCCTCCATACATAGAAGGGTTCTGAGAGAATGGTGATCGGGACTGTCTATAGGAATTTGAAGTTAGAGAGCCACTCTGCATAAAATGCAAATGATATTCTTTTAGAACACAACTGGGATTATTAATACAGAATTTAACAATAACTATCTGCAAAGCAATATGACCATTACTGGAAGTTTAATGCACGAGATTAACAAATACCACATATAACTTTACCAAACCAAACCAAACCGAGCCTTAATAACTTTAATAATGAAAAAATGCTTTCAAGTCCTCTGATATTACTGAACATAGAAATGTGATCACATGGACAAATACATAATTGGAAGCGCAGAAAAATTTGTTGGGTGACTTAATTGAAATTCACAATCCAGGGACCTTGCATTCGCGAGTTCCTAACCGTGATATTCACTTTCTTTCAGTTCTTCACATTACTTCTTGGCTTCTAGCCAATTTCTCCACAATTTTACATTCAAAGGTCAAAGTGATTTTGTAATTTTACAGTTTCAATACATGTTTGGGTCTACTAAGGTTCATAATAGGACCCAATTTATGTCATAAGGTACTGGGTGTTTCGTAGTTCTAGAATTAAAAGAAACAATTCTTTCAACTTATACATTCTTCTTGGTCTATGTTAAAGCAAGGGAATTTCAAACGAGATAGTCTTGTCCAAAAGACTGTGAAAGCCTAGCTCTAATACTATGTTAAAGCATCCAACTCATATGGTAGTTTTGCATGTGAAAATTAAATAGGTGTAAACATGCCCTAAAAATCTAGATAGAAGCTTGTAATTCTTGTTAGTCAACGAGATGATTCTTGTCTCTATAGACATCTGACTCCTTGTTGTGGCACTATATATCATCATCACAACAAACGCTCCCACGAATATGGCACCAAATGTTAGTCTCCTGAAAAGACATGTCATGCACTTCCCTATGTGATCATAGGCAAAGTGTAGCACACACCACATCCTATCCTTGAGCCTGGGCACATTGAGCATCATCAACCATGGCTCAAACATATTTGATCATATAATTATTGTTACTCCTTTGCTAGTATGGTTAGATATCAACAACATATTTGAACAATGGACAACTGTAGGCATGTCAAAACTTGGTCCAAGCATAGAGTTCAAATATGTTGTACTCCCTCCGTCCCACTTTAAATGTCCCCTACGGAGATCCTTGCAATTTCAAACCAAAAAAAAAACATATTTCTACATATTATTTTCACTTTAATTTGGTGTAAGAAAATTAAAAAGAGAAAATATAGAAATAGGCTTTTTTTTGGGTTTGAAAATGCCCGGATTCCCGTAGGGGACAATTAAAGTGGGACGGAGGGAGTACAAATCAGGCCATACTAGCAAGGGAAAAACAGTTCGCATGCAACAACGTGGAAAACCTATCAACTACTGCATATTGTATCAAGTTACAACTATCAGCAAAGAACTGGTTTGGTCATGCTTCAGCCTGCCCTTTCACAAGAGAACGTAAAATGGAAAATGTGAATGAAGTGGCTAAATGCAGCATCTTTCTTCCATTTATTCCCATGCCACAGAACAGAATAAATTCCCACACGCAGACACCGAAGACTGTTGCATCGCAACCTCAAAACAATACTTAAACATCTCTGGTTCTTTACCTGAATGTTTGAGACATTTTTGCCTATAGAACCATATATATTTCATAAATGACTATAGGATGTAGCTGTTTCATGCGATTTGAGTACCTATAAAGATGTCTACTTACAGGATGGAAAACAGGATGACTTCCACTAGAATAAGAATGCTGTGATGATTCCTCCCGCTGCCTCGCTGATGTGATGAGTGCATCAAACTGCATAAAGGTAAATAGCAATTCACAAAATAATGGAATTAGGGGCCAAAAGAGTAAGTAACATCTAGCAACAAGTACATAAAATCAACAGAAGTAAATAAGGAAGCAAACTTCTTCATCTTCAACTCCTAGCGACTCATGATACAGTTGTTCTTGGAGTTCACGAGCCAACATCTCATCTGCTTCTACTTGTCTAGCCCTATCATCTGAGTCACCATTACTACTAGCATCTCTATTGTCGGACCCATAGTGTCTCACTTCAGGGGAAAATCCATCAACTTCAATAACCGGATGGTCTGAATCCAAAATGCGTGGACCACTATCGCTATGGTTTCTAGTTGATCTTGAATTTAATGGCTCCTTCGATGAGGCAAGAATCACAAATTCAGAGTCAACAGCGGCCGATGAAGAGCTTTGACCATGATTACTTGAGGTAGAGCCTTGCTTCTGTCTTTTCATAAGAGTGCTTGCTGCACCACGATGACCGGTAACATGGACCGAGTGTGCCATAGGGCGGGAGACTGCTTGAGCTTCAGTTAAAGCACATCCATTCTGAAAAGAGACTGCATTCTGATCTTCCCGATCTTCGTTGTCAATCCTGCTACTAATCCCCTTCCCACTATCTCTTCTCACCACCTTGCTTTCGTTTTGTTGGTTGACATAGGACGGGTCATCCTTTGTTCTGGAAAGATGTTGACCCTCATCAAACAAGGGGAGATTAAATTTCTTCGTGCGATTACGTGTGTTTCTCCACCCGCCAAATCCTTCAAAACATCTGAATGCATCTCCACTGGCATTACTAGTTCCACAGATCTGTTCATTGTGAGCTATTGAGCTCCTGCAAGTATATAACTAGATTAGCAGCAGGACGATTTTCAACTGGCTCATTGGCCAGTAGGATTCGTCACTAGTAATGATGTTAACTTACCAGGAAAAATCAATAGGAATAAAGCAAGTAGACTTGCATTTCCACGGATGAGTGCATGATGACATGACAAAAAAAAAAAAAGGACTCTTGAGTGACTTTCACAGTCAAATGATTCTTAATTATGTTACCATGAGGTAGAGCGATTTGCCGATTTCACAAAGATATCGTTCTGCCAGAACCCTCTTAAAGGTCCTTTTCTTATCTATTTTCTGTAGGTTTTGACAAAGGGGAGTCGTGAGTTGCCAAATAATACTTCCAAAGTTATCACACCTTTAGCTAAGAATCCGCCTCTAAGTTTTTTAAATGTCAGTTACTTACAAAGGTGCAAAATCTTCAAGACTCAACCCTCACCTTTTCACATGCACCTATCAACACTGAAAAATCTCCTTCCGTCAAAACTAATTGGTATCTTTTCTCTTCTCAATGTGTTGTGCAGATTGATTGACCTTAGGCTGTGTTTGCCTGTATGGACATGGATTTGAGGAGGGACTCAACAAGGGAAAGGAAAATGGTAGGGAAGACAAGCCTCTTCACTTCATTATCTTCCTATACTTTCATTCACCTCTTCCTTTCCCTACACGAACCCCTCCACCAATCCTTGATCTAAACATGGCCTTAGTGTACACTCCAGAATAGCCAAAAATTACCACTAGGTAGGCCCAATATGCCAATCAGATGGATCCTAACCTTGCAGATTCAATTAAAGCTGCAGATCAAGCTAGAAACTTTTCTTGACAGTAAGTTCTCTGAAAGTGCATTGAAAATCTTCCAGCTTAAGTTTTTCACTAGAAAACCAAAGGCCATTTTGAAACAGGGTTCTGCAAGCAATTTCCAAATGTATATTAATTTGGCTCACAAAAATGCCTTTTGTATAATGTTGAGCCAGTGAGTCCAATAATTTTGTGTGCATGCCCATGTCTTGTCTTGTGTGCATTTTTAAATCTGTTCAATTCCATGTTTATGCCTATTGTCATAACTTACGGGGCTACAACTCTATATCATGAATGCATAGGATAGGGGAAGCACAAAAGTGGGTAAATTTCATGCTTTTTAAAAGAATGGATAGTACAAGACGAGAGAACCATCCAATGATACAACAACAGAACCCATCTAGTCCCCAATCAGGGGTATGAGCAAGGGAGGATTGGAGACAAACCTAACCTTTGGCAATATATTGACAAAGTGATTGCTCTCCCAATACCACTTAAACAGTGGCCCCCCTATACCTTCAAGAACCAAGGAGCTAAAGGGACGTTTCGATGCGGAACCATGCCCCCAAATCAAAGCCGAAAGGCATCTGAGAGGGTAGGCCTAGAGACTCAAATCAATTTCCGTGCACATTACCATGCTTCCTTCATTCATAGTCTAGAGCATCGGAAAGCACACAATGTGAACCATGCAATTAAATCCTACAAAATTAGGAAAAGATTCTACCAAACAGAAATGACACAGTTGTACGGTGAAGCTGTCCACGCTCAAGATTCAGACAAACCGACAACAAAGTGGGAAAGAGGGAATCTAAGTAATCATCCTACAATGTTCTCCAAGCAGCTTCATGAACCAATCCCAAGGAACAAATCTAGACTCTTAATCAAGAAACTAGGAATGTAAGCAACCACTGCAATTCAACGCAAACGATTTTCAAGCGAACAGTAGTACCTGGTAGCCAAATCTATGGTTTTGGCAGCCGGCTCTTCTGATGAAGAAGGCTGAAATATCACCCCTTCTCTTCTATCAACATTGTTCCCTCCAGCAATCAAATCCCTTACCAGATTCAACGAGGAATTAGATGAAGTTCCCCTATCATTCTGTAAATCAATGGAACCATTACTGTGATTTTCAGTAAACTGTTTGGCCTTTGCTATATTCCGTGGAGAGATGCAGCCATCTCTCACAAATCTAATTCGTCCACCAACTCTAGGCGACGGACCAGAATAAAACGATGAGGAAACACCATTTCCAACTTCAGGTAGTGAATCACCAAAGGTTCCTTTTCCACAATCAAGACCTGAACCTCCTTTACATGTATCATTTACTTTTTCTTTTCCTCTACAGGTACTAACTGCTGTCGCTGAAGAATTTGATATGCCACGTAAAGAAGAAAAGCCATTGGTCGGTATTGATCCTTTTCTAAATTCTTTAGCTTGAAAACAATCTTCTAATACTGCATTTGGGACATCATTGTGGAACACTTGGGCTGGCCCCCTCCACTCCATCAGATCTACAACATCATTTCTTCCACAGTTAGGTGATTGAGTAGTAGATAGAGCTTTTCCTTTGAAGTCACCATCAACCTCAGACTTGTTGGAAATGCTAACATTTTTTCCAGGGCGAAAAAACAGACTTTTACGATGCCCATTATCGAGGAACAGTTTACTCCTGGCTCTTAGCTGATTTTTAGCCGCTTCGCCAGAAAAATCTGTGTTTCCTGCAGATGAATCACTTCCTATTTCGATAACTTGCCTTCCATTAACATCCTGGGCAGCCAATCTATCAGGAGTGTCGGGAACATCAGGGACCTGATCAATGTCCATGTAATCCATATTCTGTACAAAATTCCAGCTGGTCTCAATTAGGGAAAGAGAAACCCTATAAACACAAAATGTACAATTCTTTTTTGCAACATACTCATTGGCATTGATTCATTGTACAAATTGTTGTACATGATGGTTTGTTTATAACTTTATAGCAACACTCTTAATGAAATAGCAAACAGTGCCGACTAAGAATCAACTTCTGTTCATCCCAAAAGCTTATTTCGTCATGATGTAATCATTACCGTGGAAGAAAAAACATTTTAACAAAAAAACATAAAATAATTATATTGTGAGATAACAAGTGAAATACCACAAAGCGTAGGCAAAACCAAAGAGCATATATAACAAAGAGCATAGGCATGAACGCATAACCAAAGATTTATGAAAATGTTTTGCTACAATCACCTATAGAGGCAAGTAGATAAAAGGGCAACCAAACAGAGCAAAGGCAAATGAAGTGCAAAACTCATGCATACTCACTCCATCAGATCATGAGAAAATTTGGATCCAGGAACTTTTTAGACAAGAGGATCTCTCACAACAAGAAAAGAAAAGAAAGAGCAAAACAAAAGACTCAGAAGAGAAGGCTTTCATTGGTCACTTTTATGTGAATGGAGTAGTTGAAAGGAAAATAAAATCTTCGAGGTGAGCTTTCTATAACAACAAAGCCAAGAAAATGCAGAAAAGGTAAAACAAGACTGGAGCATGGTGCACAGGGTGGGTTCCAAAAACAGTTGCACAGTTCAAAATGCATTTCATCAAATTACATAACAGAAGGAACAACCCCAACTACCCCCCCAAATCACACAACCACCCACCAAGAAACGAATCCTTCTTTTGCACCTACCTATATGTATGACAGTAAAAGCAGATCAAAACATGCAATCCAAAGATAATTATGAATGAGGTGGCACCAGAAGTGCTTAGTGCACAGGGTTCAAAGATTCTGACTTACATACCAAGACCTGTGTGATATCGGGAGGTATAATCAGCTTAATACACCACCAAAGTCAATTGAGATATTATCCAAACGACCAACATCAGTTAACAGAAAGCTTGATCACATGTATATAAGCTCTTGGCATTAAATCCTCCCCTTGGAAGCCAGTTTACAAAGGTGAGCTCTACTCAATGATTTATATAATCTGAAATGAAAGCTATGGATCTCAACACTAATATAGTTAAACCTGAGAAGGATGTTAGAGCTCCCATTAGCCCATGGAGGGAGGTCATGCCAATGAATTGCAATAGAAACAAAGAACAAATTGCACTCGACAGACTTGCATGTGTGGGACATCGTCTCTACAATTTTGGAAACCTAGTGTTTCTATGTTCTCAGTTGGGTTTCTATGTTTCAGTCTCGTATCCCTGCCCAGCGGAATTAGGTCTGAGAGACTAAACCGGGGCCCTGCCAAGGTCTTTATGATGCTAGAAAAGTGTTTTACGTAATTTGACGAATAATACTTTCTTTATTTCATGTTTTATAGCCCGAAAGAAGTACATAGTTGATTCTGATATTGTAATCTACACGAGCCTACTCCTATCGTGCATTCCAGTTCTTTGTACCAGAACAAACCGCATTCCAAGTAACAAAAACAACGGTACGAAACGAACCCAGTTCAACCACTGATACAACAACTTCAAGAAACCCAATAGTATGACCTTAAATCTCAAACAAACAACAGGATAAAGGATCAATACCATACACATCCTAATGGAAGTTCAAAATCAGACAGGTGAAACAAACAAAACCCACAAATTTAATATGACAGAGCTCAAAAGTAAGCCAGAAAATAACAAAAAACAAATCAGAAAGAAAACTAACACAGAAGCAGGTACTAAAAAGACTTTACAGCAAACCCTTGATGAATGAGCTGATGAAAGCACAAACGGAGGCACAGAGGTGGGGTAAAGATTAAACCTTTAATGGATTCTTTTGATCCTTCAAATCCAAGAAAAGGAGAAGTGTGTAGAGTTAGAATCTAGATACTAAGGTTTCCCACGAAGAAGACAACCCTGGCGAACTCTCTCTCTCTCTCTGTCTCTCTAGATATATGTATATATTCTCTCTCTATAAGTTATGCAAGTTCTGCAGTCGGAAGAAACAACAATCTCAAACGCTAGCGAATACGTGAGCAGAGACTCACGCAAGATCCAGATTTTGGCATGTTGTAACCTTTTTTTTTTTTTTAACTATTTTTATGAGGTGATTGGCTCAAGATGTTCAACTCATCCCAAAAAAAAAAAAAAAAGACTCATCCCATTATATGTCGAGCAATTTAAAAAAGCAAAAGGAAATTTATAATGTCACCCTCTGAATTTATAATGTCATTTCTAAAGGAGAGTATTTTTATCAATTTGAAGAGTGGTATTATCAATCCCTATAAAGAATTGATTTTGTCACTCTTAAGGGAGTAGTATTATAAATTTGGGGAGTGGCATTATCAATAGCCAAGAAAAATCATAACTAATGTGTTGGGGTAAATTTTACTTCACTATATCTGCATTTTGACAAATTTTCGGAGGACCAATTCCAGAATTTAGTAACTTTTTGTACATTTAGTTCATTGATTTGCTTCAAGGTCTCATATTCGATTCTCTTTGCCAACAATTTTTTGGGCCACCTCACCCCATGCGTAAGCGCGTGAGACGACTACGGAAGGAGCTGTAAGGATTAATCCGAGTTACGCGCAAACTGGCCCAGAACACCCTGCATTACCCAAAAAAAGTTATAGGAGTATTTGTGGGCCACATAAAGAATTTTTTTTTTTTTTTTTTCAAATGGTCAAGTGAGACGAAAAGGAAAAATTATTGTCCTAGGGCAACGTGCCCTAGGTCCCTTTTTAACCACACAGTTGTATGGAGCCTACACATTTTGTCTTAAATTTCACACTATTGTGCGGTGGGGGGGGGGGGCGTGTGTGTGACAGCCAAGGGCTGAATAATTTGTCGAGACAAAATATTTTATTTGAGCCAAATCTTTTCAATCAGACTATGAATTTAACTCGGCGATGGAGCATCTCCAATCCAAAAATGACTACGATGGTACTCTACTTAAAGGATCGAAGGGAAAAAAGCAAGAAAAAAGTTTTTTTAATGAACCCAAGAGAGAGAAAGCGCTCATAACGTTCAGTTTGAGTTTTGGAAAAGATTTTTTAGAGTAATAAGTGAAAAGAAATAGATAGAAAAAATTTATTAAATACCGTACCCAAAAGTTTTGAGACCCAAAACGAACAAGGCCACTTAACCCAAATTTTACGTAACATTCTATAGAGTTTTGCAACACTACAGTTTAACTGGGTATTTAGCTCGAGGTTAGGCATCTCCAATGCACAGTTATTAAAATGACATGTCTTGGTCAAAATTTAGTACAGTGCAGAAGGAAAAAATAACAAAAAAAGTCAAAATTTAGTATGCTACAGTACTCAAATTGCACAAACAATGTCTAGATCTTGAACTTCCAAGGAAAAGAAAAGGATACTTATATAGTGGAAGGGTAATTGCATAAACAATATCCCACATGTATCCCCTATGTGGGACCCACATGTGTTGTGAGAAGAGGGAATATATACTATTGATATACTCCGGGAGTATTGAATAATTTTCAATCATGGAAAGGGAAAGTGAAATGAAAAACAATTTGAATTTGGGACGCTTTGGAGTATTATGCGAATACGCGCAAAAGTAGAAGGAAATTTTTATAGAACAAGAAGCCATAAATGCTACTGAAAAACAACACTGTATCATTGCTAAGAAATCTAGAAACACAAAGTAACAAGCAAACTACAAAATCTGAACCATGGTTTAACATCAGAAACTCAGTGTTTTCCTTCAGAACTTGCAGATTGTTGATCACCGAATAGTAAGACGAAAAGCCTTTCATCTAACGATAACATTGCCTCTTGAAAAGATAGCAAAACCACACAACCTAGATAAAAGCCTCATTCTGGATCAGGAGAGCCACCAGGAACCAGCTGCAGTAGACAAGAAGTTGCCTCAATCAGTGCTTTCTGAAAAACTTTAAGGGGGGGCATGTACAACAGCTATGTAATATACTTACAATCGCAATGTTGTTTCCATTGAGCAAGATCTGATCCAGCTTTGTGATTCGTCGCCCTTCAGAAGTGATTTCGCTGGATATAAAGATATATAATCAATCAATGACGCGCTCATAAACTTTACATATGAATCATGCAATAGCTAGCTCAAAACTACAGAAAGCACAACTAGAAGTTCCAAAACTTCTCACAAGCATTATGTTGAGGAGAAAGGAACAAAATGCAGTGTTCTAAAAGGCGGCCGCCTAGGCCGATTAGTTCCCGCCTACGTGCTATGCGGTGGTCCGACGCCTAGATTAGACAGCCAACTAGCCGGGCACCTAGTCCCTGCCTAGGCGCCCCTTTTCCGCCCGACTAGTGCTTAGCGATTTTTAGAACATTGAAAAATGAGAAACTTATACGCGTCCCTTTGACATCCAAGGATAAAGATAAACACTTCTCGGATGTGATAAGATCTTGCTTGTAGAGGGAACAAACAAGCAAAGTGATTTATGGAGCTAATTTGGTTACTCTTCCTTTGCTTTTTCTCCCTCTAGTACAATCTCTACAAAAACCAAAGAAAAGATCAAAACACAGCCTTGAAAGATAGGTTTAGCAATTCACCGAATGAGGCAAGTGGTTGCTAGTTGCAACCAACTATAACCCGGTCTGTTTCATGATCTAGGCATCCATGCAGAAAGGTTAGTTTATTGGAACATAAAGGGCTCTAGAAATTGAACATAACTAACTTGTAGTGAAATATAAAGTTGCCATCACTTGGACCAACCATTTTCAGCAAATATGAGCATTCAATCCTCGTTAAGCATCTACCATATGTATACTCAATAAAAACAAGCATAGCCATTATCGCAAGCCAATAAAATGTGTTCCACTCAAGCACACAATATCCCTATCATGATTACTACCAAGTATGAACGACAGTGTGACGACCCACTGCTTAGTGGCCCGGTAACTTCTGAAAGGAGAGTAGGAGACCCACTAACTTGATCGAAAAGCTTAAGATAAGGTAATTTAGAAACAAGCTGGCCTTATTATGTAGCATCTACCAATTAAGCCATTGATTTCCAACCACGGGGGACGGTTGTAGGAGACCTTGGTACAAGTCATAGGTGAAGTGGGCACAGGTCGTAGGTGACAATGGTACGGCTGGAATTGTAATATACTATGTTTTTATTTGAACGGCAAATTGCAATGTACTATGTTGACTCTGGCAACTCATTTATGCCAGAACTCAAGAGGACCTCTTTGCAGTTCCACGGGTGCCAGATAGCTCAACACCATCACAAACAACAATTATAAGGTGACTTGCACCTTTCCATGTTTGAATTTAACTTTTAACTTCGCAGTTTTAAAACCAATACAGCGAAAAGTGAACAAGTACTCTCATCAGCAGTCGTGAAATGGAAGTGCTCATTCCCATCTCTTTTGATCATTGTTGCAATGTTCTACTGCTTCAACTTGATTTGCACCCAATAGCAGTTTTATAGGGACGAATGACAAATTGAAGAACAAGACAATCTGTACTTCATGACCACATTATGATCTCCTCTTCCACTAACCAAAACATTATCATTTTCCATGTCAAATTTTCCAAGGCATTTTTGGTTCTTTGATATGACCAATTGCACAACTCTAAAGGCATGTTCGATTGATGGAATTCAACAAGAAGGGATTACAAATGCCACGAGCCTGAATTTTGTTAATTGGATGCAACAAGTGGTGGAGGCCGTTGGACAAGCAGCCCAACATAATCCAAATATATAATACCTTGGAATGTGGTATCGGTGATCCTCTCACTTTTACTTTGATGGGATCACTTTTCCTACTAACTAATTCCCAAACGAACGGGGCCTAAACACTAGTGAATTAAAAGACACACGACCCCAAATCGAAACAGTCTCAAATCAATGGTTATCAGCGACACAAGTGTTTGTGCATCCGCATACGTATATAGACACAAAAACACAAGCATTAACATTTGTAAGCGTAAGCATATAGTAAGATAATAGACAGGCAAGATAGGAAATACTATTCAATGACGTCTTCAAGAACCATGTTGACGTATACATCAAAGCCCCTGAGGGTTCCAACTAGCTCCTTGTCGCCTTTCATTATCACCCATATCTTGGACCCAATGCACCGATCAATCAGCTCTACAATTGAAAATCCATTACCACAAACAACAAATCAAACACGGAATTAAACCCCATTTTGCAAAATAAAAAAACTCACTAAATTCAAGTCAATGATGGGTTTCTAGGGTTTTAGCTTCTTTCCGGCTTATTTCATATTCTGAGGAACCAAGAAAAGAGGAAAGAGGAAAAATAAAAAGGGTTTCAGAGAGAGAGAGAGAGAGATTAGTACCAGATGGTAGGAGTTGAGAAGGATTGTTCGACGACATGTCTTCTTCCCTGCGAACCACAAACACACACAGGAAGAGAGAGAGAGAGAGTAGTTCTTTTTTCCCGCAACTCGCTCTTCCTTTCTTTATTTTGTACTACTCCTATTTCCCATTGTCTTTATTTTCAGCCTAACCGGATAATAAATTAATTTTTTTTAATTAATAGGTGCTGTTCCGCTTTCTTTTTAAATTTTTTTTTTCAAAAAGAATATAATTTTAAACTCAAATATAATGAAAATAAAAAATAATTTTTTAATTTTTTTTGCATTGTTTAAAGGATTTCAATGAAATCTATCAAACAAGATTCATATAGGTAGGAAAATTATTTGCGTAAACACATAATTTTTGAGCTTGAAATTACCTTCATTTTCCTAAAGTTTCTTTTTTTCGAAACCGGAACGGAGCCTAATATTTTTTAAATGCAATATGAAACTTGTTTTAGATCTTTATAAGCACTATTGAACAAAATTTTCAAAATGATTTAAAACCTATAGATTACAAGATGGAGTACAATTAATTAAAAAATGACACCAACACCCAAAAAAAGACCAAAAAAATTGGGACAGAACAGTATTTTCCTTGGAACCTTTTTTTTTTTTTTTTCTGGCTAAGCCTCAGAATGGAAGGATCGAGCACTCTAGCTTCCTCGTGGGAGAGACCAACGGGGTTTCCATCCATTATAGAATGTTCATTTGTATCTATCTATCCCGATTAAAGATCGCCATTATTGAACGTTTTTTTGTGAATTAACAACTATCCGGAGGAGAATAGTCCGTCACCGTAAGCCCGGTAATGTAAGTGCAGAACTAAAAGCATTATTTGGTTCAGGGGTCCTTCCATCTGCAAGGGAGATTTGAACCCAGGTTTGGGAAGGAGTGACTTTCTTATCTCTTTTTTTTCAATATTGTATTACATCATAGGGGGTTAGCGCGGGAATTAGTCAATTAGTTCACAAGTGATTCAGAAGCTGTCCATAGTCCCGAATGCCAAGCTTCTTTGACGAGGCTCAAACCCTAGCTTCCCTTGTGAGAGTACCAAATATTTTTGACTCGTTTAGACTCGTGAACATATTTGAATTTGACTCATACCAAGGCAAGTTCGGCTCGTCAAATTTTCAATGAGCTCAAGCTCGGCTCGAGTTCGCTTATACACATAACCAACAAACCTAGACATTCTAAAGCTTGGGATCGATTCGGCTCGTTTGTCACCCTAATTATGTACTCCCTCCGTCCGGATTTAATAGTTCATTTTTGGAGTTTGTGTCATTTTTCAATTGATTATATCTTTCAATTTATAATGTTTTACGTGATTTCGAAAATATTGTATTATAGAACTAATCGAGATCTATCAAACAAGATCCATATTCGATATGATATTCATTACGGATTCAAAGATATAACCCGTTTTTTAGCCGGTTAGAATAGAACTAGGGACAATTAAATCCGGACGAATGGAGTATATACATAAAATTAGTGTGAGAGTTGAACTCCAAGTACAATGTTTTTTTTTTTTTACCTAAAAATACGAGCAGTGTTTAAGTAATGCATTTGACATAACACAATGACCATCAAGTTTTTTGGATACTTGTAATAATTATTTTTAAAATTGATTTTATCTTTCTAAACTTTTTATATTTGTGAATTATATCAAGGGTACCATTCAAAAAGTCTACTTTGTGCCCCGTGAATTCAGAGTCGGCCCTTTAATGGATCCAAGCATAAGTGTAGGTTACGGGATTTTCCCGCTATAATAATTTTTATTATCCGTAATAAGTTGCAATATAGTCCCACTTTTTTTTTTAGGAACAATAAGTTGCAATATACTTTACGTTGTTATTGAGATTGCGATTATTGGGTCGAGCGCAACAATAGATCTATTTTTGTATCCTAAAATAGAAAGTCAGATCTAGGGGTGAACATGGTCCGGATTGGTTCGATTTTATAATAAACCAAGAACCAAACCAATACCTACGGATTATAATTTACAGAACCAAACCAACCCACAATAAACATAGAACCAAACCAATCCAATCCAATAAACTACGGTTCAGTTTCGGTTTTAACCACGGTTTGCTTTGAACTAAGTTATCATCTTCAAAAAATATTTGAAGTACTTAAAATTAAGAA
>JAOTQK010000012.1:4317983-4329032 GCA_025642025.1 Rhododendron ferrugineum
ACGCACACCCGAGCCATGATTCCGCTAACCATTCTTTCAGATTCCATCGGGCTCTCATGCTCACACAATTATTAATCTTTTCACATTTCAGTTTCTCATTTCTTTTCATAATCATTTCTCGTTTCTCGTGTCTCGTATACATGCATCATTTACTTACGTTCACATTATCATTCAAACTTACTAAAACCACGCGATCATAAAAATTCCAGATTCCCATGCTTTTCTACTTGCCTCTAATTTACCCGTTACAATTTGTACGGCACAAAATAAAAGAGTAAACAATTTTACCATGTCATTGTTAATCCTACTCCACTAAGAAGATAAATTATCATGCGACTAACTTTTAACCTCCAGTTCCAGTGACTACATTCACATCATGCTTTGCTAAGACTTAAAAAGAATAGCAATGCACCAAATTACATTTCCCTCATACAACAGTTTAAATCATTTCTGAATTTTAGGAAGTATACTTTCATTATTATTATTTTTTGACACAGCTATCGTAAAGCCCATTTTCAACTTTTGTACGAAAATCATAACGGCGATATATTTAGGTAAGTAGATAAGAGATTTCTACATCGCGATCGATATAAATTTTAACATGCGATACCATACAAATTCTAATTTCAATATTTAATCATATAACGCATCAACATTATACTTAGGTGAGTAGGTAAGAGGTTGCCTAATCTCGTTTTTTTGGGTAAAGTTTGTTTTTTTTTTTTTTTTTGGGTAAGTGGAAACGTCCATGTGCAAAATTTAAGGTATAAGTAAATATATACACAAATTCATATATTAATAAATTAATAGGGCATAATACGTAGAATGTGAAAATTGAGGATGGACATTGAATTATTCAAACCACTAAGGATGGAACTTAAGTAGTGGCTCAAAACAGGATGCCTATTTAATTTGTTCTATAAAAAATTATTATAGTCTTATTGTTAGATCTAATCTTTTATGCTCAACGTGATATACGATAGTGCCCTAATGTACTACCAGAGTGTAATACGTCTTCGTATGCTCAATCAGAATTTTTTCATCGTGATATGTGATATATATTCTGTTCAATTTGTAAAATAAGTTGAGAAGATCATTTAAGGAAATATTACTATTCCGTTGGTCCTTTTTTTTTGGGTCAAAAGTGAGAAGATTGTATTGCTAAACGCCCAACGTCACTTACAAAACGGAAATCATTACAAAGAACTTAGATAAAGCCAAACTAATCTTCTATCAAATAAAAACGAGTAAATCACAAGGTAATCGATATCTTTTATTCTAACCCAGGCATGTCCTGACGCAATACCGACACTTTTAAACTGCCTAACATCTAGGGAAAATGATGGTCCAGGACGTGTTTTGATAATTAATACCCGTGAAGGACAAACTAAGAACATTTGTTAATGCTGAAAATGTCTTTGGCTGGTATTAATTATCAAATACGTCATTGGCCGTCATTTTCCCTAACATCTAATTAGGAGTCTCAAACGAGAAAAAGTGCAAAGTCAAGAATAAAAGACAACAAATACTCAGACAATCAGATGCACTCTAACCAAGAATGAACATACCAATAAACTTCAAGAACTACATATCTGTCAAGTCAAACTTTCAAGAACTACAGATCTCTCAAGTCACCACGAGTTGCCCCGCCAAAGACATTGGTTACAACAGCATAAGAAAAATAAATGGTCATACAACATTGGTTTTACAGTATAAGAAAAATAAATGGTCAGTAAAAAAAAAAAACATTTGGTTGTTCCACAACCTCTACCTCTGTAAACTGAATGATAAAAATTATACTCCGTAACAAGCACACTGAAACGTACGATACTCCCAATAGTGCGCTAATGCACTACATGACCCTTGTCCTTCCTTTTTTTCTTTGTTTCAAATTATTGTCATCTAGGAGTATATTTCTTATTGAGAATAAATTCTATTTACCGTTGGTGTCAAATTTTATTTTTCTATCACTGCCTATTTTGGGTCCCATCGAGTGTTTATTGTTGTGATCTGAATCATTTATATTTTAAGACCCGCAATGTAGTATTGACATAAAAAAAATCAGCTTGATCGAAAGTCGATAGACATATCAAAATCTGAATTTTGATTTATAAAATGGACGATCTAATTTCTGTCAATAATAATAAAGATAAACTATTCATTTTACACAGTAAAATTCAATTTTTGATACTTCTATCGATGTCCGATCAAGTTTATTTTTGTATGGATACACTACTATGTGGGGTCTACAAGATGAACGGTTCAGATCAACAATAAATACACGGTAAGACTGAAAAAGGTGGTGGTGAAAAAGTGAGCCGCCGGTGGAAATAATTTAATCTCTTTCTTATTCTATTTTCCAGTTTTTCAAACAAATTACAGGATTGATTTCTTTTACTATATTTTTTATCACCTTCTTTTCCTTTGTTTTTATCGAACCCATTAAATGATAAAAAAAAAATCTTTACTCCAAAAAAGAGAGAGAAACAAAAAGAAGAGAAACCCATCTCTCTCTCTCAAATCTATCCCTTTGTGCGTTATGGCTCCTCTACAGATGACTAGTTTCAACCCTTTGGTGTGTTCCAACGAAAGGGTAAATGGAACCTTTGCTTCTTCCCTCAACTTCAAGCTTTACCCCCACATTAACCACTCCCCAGTATTTCTTCTCCCTCTTTAACCGAAAGGGTAATCTCTCTTTCTTTGAATCTTGACCTTTCCATTTCTTCTTCTACGACTCTACTTTTGTGTTATCCCTCTTCGATCTCTAATATCTGCAGTTTTCTTGTTTTCTTGGATGGTGGGATTTCTTCTTTATGCTTTCTTTATGTGTTCCTTTCTTTGATTCTGCTTTTAGTTTTTAATTTTTTAGATTCCCAGCCCCCTCAAATTGTTATAAAGTTGAGTTCTTTTTCGTTTCTTTCTTTTTTCTTGTCTCTTTTTTTTCACACCACATGTTTATCCTTTGGTTTGTTTGTCTGATCTGGATTGGATCTATTTGTTCTTTATGATTGCAGAAGAGGTGAGAGGTGGAGGGGTCCACTCACTCAGTTCTTTTTGGCAGTAATCTTTATCAGAAGCAGAAGGAAGAAGAAGAAGAAGAAGAAGAAGGTGGGATTTCTTGACGCTTTTGCATTTCTTTCTTTTGAACCCTTTTTGAGGATTTTTTTTTCTTTTTTGCTTGTGATTGCTGTAATTGTCTGGCCCGTGTTGTTTTCTTGTGTCTTTTGGGTGTGATTCGAACTGGGTCTGATTCAGTCCTGAGAAAGATTGAGGGAAAGAAGAAGTTGGGATTTCTTGACCCTTTGCATACTTAACTCTTAGGCCCATTTTTTGTAAGATTTCTGTGCTTTTACTTGTGATAGCTGCAGTAGTCTGGTATGTGTTGTTTTCTTGTGTCATTCGGAAAGGGTCAGATTCAGCTCTGGTTAAGATTGTCTGGGGTTTTTCCAATTTGGTTAAGACTTGTTTTCTAGGTCTGGTCTATATGATTAATTGAGTTGTGATATTGGATGAATCTGGTGCTAGGTTGTGATTTACTCATAATCGTGTTGTTTGAAAATATGGCAGTGGTAAATCCTCATATTTTGTTGATTTGGAAGAACGGTTGCTTGTTTGGACTCCTTTTGCTTGTGGCTTTGGACGATTGAATTGGGTTTTGATTGTTAACACTAGTCCGGGCTAGGGCCCCCCAAAGAACTCCTGAGCCATGGCAGGCATTGATGTGTCGAAGTATGCCCACAGTCATGTGCACAGAGCTGTAGCCATGAAGGACTATGCAACTCTTGGGAAGATACTTTCGGGCCTCCCACGGTTTTGTGACCCATCTGAAATTCGCACTGAATCAGATTCACTATCCGAAGAACAAAAGGCTGATGCCGTTTCTGCTGTGGTTGACTGTCGCAATGTCCCTAACCGTGACACCCCTCTTCACTTAGCTGTCAAGCTCAGTGACGAGACTGCAACTGAAATGCTTATGATTGCTGGTGCAGACTGGAGCTTGCAAAACGAGCAGGGGTGGAGCCCACTCCAGGAAGCAATATGTAACAGGGAAGAAGTGATAGCACGAATCATAGTCAAGCACTACCAGCCGCTGGCTTGGGCTAAATGGTGTAGAAGGTTGCCGCGGTTGATACAAACCATGAGGAGGATGCGAGATTTCTACATGGAAATAACTTTCCACTTTGAGAGCTCAGTTATCCCTTTCATCTCACGGATTGCACCTTCTGACACGTACAGAATATGGAAAAGAGGTGCCAACTTGAGGGCGGACATGACTTTGTCTGGTTTCGATGGGTTAAGAATCCAGCGATCGGATCAGAGTGTTCTTTTTCTTGGCGATGGGTCCGAGGATGGAAAAGTTCCTCGTGGGTCACTTTGCATGATCACGCACAAAGATAAGGAAGTGATGAATGCTTTAGATGGTGCCGGTGCCACAGCAAGTGAGGCAGAGGTGCAGCAAGAAGTGAAAGCTATGTCCCAAACTAATATAATAAGGCCTGGGATCGATGTGACTGAAGCAGTTCTTTTGCCACAGGTGACATGGAGACGACAAGAGAAAACAGAAATGGTGGGTATTTGGAAGGCTAAAGTGTATGATATGCACAATGTGGTTGTCAGCATAAAGTCCAGGAGGGTTCCAGGTGCTATGACGGACGAAGAGTTGTTTTCAGCTTGTAATGACAATGAAACTGAAAGTGAAGGCCTTGATGATCTTCTGACGGATGAGGAAAGAAGGCAACTTGAAGTTGCGCTCAAGTTGGATTCTTCGGATTTAAGCAATGAGAATGATTTAAGCAATGAGAATGGTGAGATTAGGCATGGAAAGAAGGGATGGTTCGGCGGGTGGAGAAAACAGGATACTACTGAGGATAAGGGGAAGAAGAGGACTGTCGCGCCAAGAGGTTCACTCTCTGTAGAAGAGAAGGTTAGTAGTGATCTGCTTGGTGATTCTCCATCACAAGGTCAGAACAATCCGGGACGACACTCAGTGGAGATTGATGTGAGGGGCGATGAGAACCCTAGAGGAAAGCACACCAAAATATCATCATCCGTGAATTCTGAGAGTGGAACTCGCCGGAAGGATGGAAGCCGTGAAAATGAGTACAAGAAAGGGTTAAGGCCTGTCCTCTGGCTTTCCCCAGATTTTCCATTGCGCTCTGAAGAACTCCTTCCGCTGCTAGACATTCTGGCTAACAAAGTTAAAGCCATTCGTCGCTTGCGAGAACTTCTTACTACAAAACTTCCTTTGGGGACCTTTCCGGTCAAGGTATGTTGCATAAGTGTGATCATTCTAGTACACCCCTTTTAGATGCCTGATATGTTAATATTCTCGTCTGAATTTATGTGCTTTGCGACGATTTATCCTTTTCAATAGCTAAATCTTCGTGCTGCTTTCCTTCCTTCCCGTAGATGTTGTTATGGATGTTGCCTTTTCTAGATCTTTTGCTGGGACTATGGTGCTCTTTTTAGGAAC
This sequence comes from Rhododendron ferrugineum, assembly GCA_025642025.1. Taxonomy (NCBI): domain Eukaryota; kingdom Viridiplantae; phylum Streptophyta; class Magnoliopsida; order Ericales; family Ericaceae; genus Rhododendron; species Rhododendron ferrugineum. Next base: position 4,323,457 of record JAOTQK010000012.1, read on the forward strand.
TGTAGCGATGCGATCCAGTTATAACTCTACTGAATGCACCAAGATATTGTCAGCATAGTTTGCTGGGTTTTATGCATCACTTTTAATATGTATTTGCCTTCTAGGGTTTGTTGTGTGTTCTCTGGAAGTGAAAACCTTCTGAGAAATGCTGCCAGTTTATGTACTCCCTATTTAATTGAAGTCGGATCTTACTTCATTTCATTTGGACTGCCTAAACTACAGACACATAAATAAATTTAAAAGATGGAAACCTTACTATCCTTTGGTAGTGCAATACAGAAAGTTTCCTTTATAGGAGGTACAAATTGGAGAAATGGAAGGGTTTGAGGCTTTGAGCGACTATTTCTAGTTTCACTTACATTCAGACATACTTGCACAACTGCCTTCCACCCTAAAGAGACTATCAGCCTACTTCAACAGAAGAGCATGAATCCCTTTTTTTCCCCGGTTTGAGCCTAATCTTAGTACCTCTAGGCTAGTTAAGTAAATCGGTTCATGTTGTCACCATAAGGATATTTGTCAAGGAAACAGTTGTCATAGTACCTATGAGAAACCATAGCTTCAAGTGCCCCCAGGTAGTATGTGTGTGTGAAAAAAAATATTCAAAATCCTTCTAGAAGAGACTTAGAGATATAAGAACTACAACAGAAGAATAATTATATATGACATTCTGTAACCCTGAACGTATTCCTCCCCACAGTAAGGTTAGATGTCTGCAAAACATATTCACTACAGCATGAATACATGGTTACATTGTGTGGACTCAACACCTAAGAATAAGGGAGATTCCCTTGACTATCACCCAGTATCAAATATAGAGCCATCGTTGCGATCTAGGAAACCCTACATGCTGTAGAAGTATGGTTCTTAATGATGCTTGGGTTCTGCCTTCTCTTCAAGTGTTAAACCTTAACTACTCCTTAGCAAGTGGGGGCCAGTTTTCTTTGCCAATATTTTTGACTACTACAGGGAACGGCAACTACGTTATGCACCTTATCAACTACTACTACCACCGCTTATACTGCCTGTCAGTTTGTAGGGCCTTCTAATCCTAACCATCAGTTTTTGTACAATTAACAACTCTGTTCACAGGGCTTCTCAGTTTTAAGAAAATTTGTTCCCAGTTCCGTATCCCAACCCCTACACCTTTTCATAGAGCCCCCATTTCAAAAGGAAGTAGTTGGCGGTCTCCGTGTGCCAATGAGTTTTTACCTTTGAAACTACTGATTTAGTTACTGGATTGAAGCATGGTTAGTTTAATCCACTTTGTACGGTTGAGTTGTAGGAGACATGGAATCAGCTTTGGATACAAAGAAGTTAGATACATTGACCTGATGGTGGTATTTTTGTTGTAACAAAGTGGCCAGAGACTCGGAAAGACCTTGGCAACCTGCTCAACTGACTGATTTATTTATTATTTTGTTGCAAATTTCTCTTCTTTTTGGCTTTACAATATCTTCAAATACTTTACAGCAGACTTTTGAATGTCGTTCATATACCTGAAGTTTTTTTTTTCCTTTTTCCTTTCCATCTTTCTTTCTGGAGCAGCTTCTCATGGGTTGTCAGTGCTTTGTAACTCTATTTGTATCCTTTCCTACGCTCTAAATTTTGTTCCAGGTTGCTATCCCCGTGGTTCCCACCATCAGAGTGTTGGTTACATTTACAAAATTTGAAGAGTTACAACCAGTGGATGAATTCTCAACCCCTCCTTCAAGTCCAACAGGCCGAGAAAGCCCAGCAATCATGCAGTCATCGAGTTCCTCATGGTTTCAGTGGATAAAAGCTCCTTACCAAAGACCAAGTTCTTCCACTGGTGGTTCGAGCAATAGGATAGAAAATATTCAAGATCCGTTTGCAATTCCTCCAGATTACACATGGGTTACAGCTGAAGCAAAGAAAAAGAAGATGCAGGAGAAAAGGAAATCAAAGGGAAAGAAGTCAGAATCAGTAGTTTGAGATGAGATTGATATCCATTACTTGGTACCAGATGAATACTAAGTGAGGACACTGGCTTCGTCAATATCATAGTTCGCATGTGAAAGAACAGAGAAATAGGGGCCACACTTGTACGTAGAAGATGATCCGTTCGTAGAGTTACAATCTGGTAAACCATAAGGGGTATAAAAAGTTGAAATTTTGATTCTTGCATATGCTTGTAACCAATATGGAACAATTGTTTGATGCTGGAGATGCTTATACCATTTACGTCGTTTGATTTTGTTCCTGGCACATATTCTTCTGGCCTCTGACCGGTTTTGTTTACTGCTGAGGGATTTGGTCATTCGTTTCCCTTTTCTTTCTCCTGATCTTCTGACAAATGTGATTATTAGTGTTTGATTTGCATGCATCCGACGAAGCATTATCCTCTTCCCTTGAAATGGATTTGCAGTTTGTCAATTTGCAAGTGGAAAATATGATATCGCTCTGATGGTAGTGGACTCCATAAAACAACTTTCAGGAACTTAAAGTTTAATGAATTATGAATTTGAAGATGTAGAGTATTCGAAAAGTTTGCAACTTCCTTTTGAATTAGTGGGTTTGAATTGGCTGCTCTTGCAAAGCCTGCATAGTAGAAGAAGCTTTAAGTTGTTTCTTTTCCTTCACAGCTTTCATATTTTGCGCTAACTGGCCATTGAATAACTCATGTCATTTGATTGCATTTAGTGTTTCAGCTGATGCCCATTCTCTGCATATGTGCCTTCGAAGACCCGTTCTCTTGCTCATGTTGAAACTTTGAAGAGCAAAAGAGCGTGTTTGCTGTAAATATGGCGTCCGGAAAACTACTTGGACATGCTTTTTGGTTCGTATTGTGGTGCCTCCTCTCTAGTCGGTTAGTTTTCCTGGTTCTCTCCTCTGATATAATTTAAATGTTGGCCTATTTTGCTTTCTCTGAATAGAAGGCTATGCTTGTTAGATTGTTATTGGGTTGACCTGCCCTTCTTATGTTACCTGTTAATGAAAGAAATAGGAATACTGTAATGGTTTTATCGGGCACTTTTACACTTGATTCTTTTCTGGAATGCTCTAATATGGTGATTATTGCGATCTCTTTCTTGTTTTACTTCTATCGGATAACCTCCTTCAGTTATTTAATGACCTTAAGCTTTCACGTTTGTATAACCATCCCACTATACCAGAATACTTGGTCAGCTTAGAATGTTTTCAATCCTCAACTAATTGACCTTTTCATTAATTCAACTTGGCATGTTATCTCAATCGAAATTGTACTTTTGATATAGATTTTTGGGGTTAATCAAAAGGAAAGTACATTTAGATCATTGGAGTCAATTTCATTTGTCAGGCACATCATTACACTTTTTCCACTTATGAATTTCTCCCACTGCAGTGGAGTACAGAATTTGAGCTCTATTGATATTTGCTGAAGAGAATAGCATCTGAATATATAGAATACTGCTGAACAGAACTTTGAAGTATACCATCTGCAAAGTAAGAATGAATCGACTTCATGAGCGCAGAGTATACTGAAGCAAAAATGGTGACAAGAACGAGGAAATAATTCCATCCATAGCTGCAATGAATGCATTTAAACTCCATGCGGTAATAAAAATTGTTTGATTTAGATTTTTGAAGAACTTAGATATGGATATTTGTCTTGTAAAATGGATGATCATCACCGTGGAAGATAAGGACAGTGATGCAGTTTTTAAATCTGAGAAAAGCAACTCTCCTTTTTCAGAACCAATTAGACGAGAACAAGTATTTTGATTAAACTTGTTCTCCTCTGGCTCTCTGATTCTGCCTTTTTGTTGGGTGGGGTTAGGAGTCTGTTTGGTAAATCAACTAGGTTGGAGAACATATCATGGAGGTGGGACTTAACCCATGCGCATGTTTTTCACTGAATGATTTGAGTCTTCATTTTATTTGCACCCTTCACTTTTTATACATGCTATCATTATGCAAACATCTTAATTTATCATTATGCAAACATCTTAATTTAAACTTTAAAGTATCACATTTATAGTTTTTGATGTACAGCTTGCATCTTTCAATGTGTCTTAAACAATACATCTTTGAATATTCCTCCTAGTGCCCTCGTCTAAGCAAATATATTTCAATTTTTTAGATGCTGTTGTGCATTTTAAGTCAAACTTACTGATACACATTGCAATAGAACACCAAAAATAAACCCGATTATTTTGATCTAACATGTTTGCTGCAACAAATCTATAAAGATAGCCATCCGAAATTGAAGTATGTAAGTAAAGCAAAAGGCATACCTCTTTCATTGAATTGCACAAACACAAGAATTCTGTACTCCCTCGAGCTCACTGCTCTCCGACACACTATAAAATAGATGGAAGAGTGACAACACAGTAAGTCACGAGTCAAAGCATAGTGAAAACTTCAACATCATGAAAGAATTGTAGTCTTTAGTTGTTTCCGAACTTGTTAAGCTCATGAACACACCCTCGAAACTGTTTTAAGTACTAGGGCTTTTCTTATATCTAACATTAACTTTAGACAACCAGACTAGAGGGGGTAGAATGATGACTTTACCTGGGCTCGAACAATTGAACATTAGCAATATCTTTCCCATGAGCATCAGGCCAATTTACTTTCCTTGTGGCTACCCTTTCCTGATCTACCTCCACTGTAGTAAATTTCTTTAGATTACTCTTGAGAGGAATTGGATCAATGTGAGGCCCATTAGTCTTCCTATTACCTTGGCTTTGCAGCCTATCATTGCATAAGTCTTGTCTGACCCCATCTTTATTCGCCGCAGAAAATCGCTTCTTGTTGTTACTGCTGTTGTTGCTGCTACTTCTGTGGTGAACTTGATCATCGTTACAGTCAGAACACCGAGATGGTACATAGCAAGAGCACACTAAGGAGGTGCACCTGTTTTGCGCCGACGCCGCCAGGAGTGCAGACAACAAGCTTAAACAACCCGTCTTGAGGGAGAGCATGCAGATCTCCCCAGTCGCCGCACTTGCCTGGCTCCCAAGTCGGTAGGGACTCCTCTGTTCACGCCTAGAGATGTAAAATGCCGGTTGCTCCTTCCTATCCTACCTTTTCTTTGGCTTAGAAACAGACCGGGAAAAAACCCTGCTCTCTTGCCGTCCCTCTTCTTGATACCAGGACCAGCTCCAAGGATACTGTGTTTATTGGGATGCCTGTCTTTCAAACTATCTGGACAAGAGAGTTTTGTTTTCGATGGAATGTGGGCGATTTCTACGGATTATTACAGTTTTGCTTTGAAAATAAGATAGTGGTCTGTGGTGGGTTTTTTTTTCTAAGGTTGGGAAAAGAAGATAAATGGATACAGAAACAGGTTTGTTCATGCTCGTGCCTCTCCCCACTAAGAGTTGTTTTCTTTTGCTTTTTTCTTGGGTACTCATTGGTGTGATGTATTTAGTGCTCTTTTTAACTTTTTGGAATGTTTGTGAAATTGCTTACACTGTTTGTCAGCTCTTGCATCATTGAGATGATAACATGTTATTTTCTTTCTCAATGTTATTTGGGAAAATTTCAAAATGGCACATGAACTTTGTACCAAATGTCACAGAGACACCTGAACTTAAGTTTATTTCAATTAAACACCTGTACTAACAAAA
>JAOTQK010000012.1:4329132-4343004 GCA_025642025.1 Rhododendron ferrugineum
AATTGAAATAAACTTAAGTTCAGGTGTCTCTGTGACATTTGGTGCAAAGTTCAGGTGTCATTTTGAAATTTTCCCATGTTATTTTGCTTTTCTCATGTTTTGGCCTGGGCCCTGGAATAAGAGGAGTTATAGACGCCCTAACACTAGTTCTTTTTTCTCCTGACGAACTTGCCCTCACATTAGTTGATATATACCTTTTCGGAGTAGTATTTTAGACGTGTAAATGTGGAGAGAGAGAGAGACAGAGAGAAAGAGAGAAAGAACATCATAATTACATAGGATGGATTGCTTGAGAGAGAGAGAGAGAGAACATCATAATTACATAGGATAGATTGCTTGTTTGCCACTCTCTGGTTCTGGGCGTGGTACTTTTGCACCATATTTGAAATGGTTAAAGAAATGACATGGAATTTGTTTGGCCATCTAGGACGGATTGATAAAAAAAACAATCTAGAAGGGAGTCACATTCCAGCTCCATTCATGAAAAACGAAAAGGGGAGTAATGAATTTGTAGTAATCCAATCTACGTAGTAATACGTCCGGGCAAAAGAGAGGGAACAGGAAAAGGATTTAAAAGATATCCGAATTGCATCAACCTACACAAACTTATTCGACTCTTTCATGGGGTCGAACTTGATGCAAAATCGGTCTGATGCAAAATCGGTCTGTACGATAGAACAATAAAGAAAATGGGATCGCAAGTGAAGTTCCTTTCATGCAAAATCGATCTGTACGATAGAACAATAAAGAAAGTGGGATTGCAAGTGAAAGTTTCTTTCGAGAAGATGTGTATTTATGCATATAATGAGCTTCTCCATGTGAATAAACATAAAAAAGAGAACTTAATTCTCTGCAACCAGTGCAACATACACACGTTAGACGTCTATACATCACAGGATCGTTCCCAGCACAACAAGAGAAGAAAAAGTAAAGAAAAGGTCCTCATTGGATGCTACCTCAGCTAATACAAATTGGCAATGGAAAAACTACATTTTTAATATGTTTATTTTTCCCTCTCAAAATTTGCATCCATTCGGCCTCCAACAGACTACAGCTTTGTGGACAAATCAGATGGACATAGAGACAGGGAATTAGGAAAATCAATTGGATGTGAATGATTGGATTATTTGACTACCCAATATATGTACACCTTCATGGATCGTTAAGTAGGAGTCACTGTAAAAATGTATCTCGAATTAAGCGTGCCAGTACTCGGGAAGATAGCCGACTAAGGATCTCAGGGAGCACGTTAACGGAGAGGCTTGGCAATACAGGAAGTAGTTCTTGGACCACCTGAGTAACATCAACAGTCTGCAGACACAATTAAAGAATACGATGATGAGAGAGAGAGAGAGAGAGAGAGATTCAGTTGTTCCAATCGAAAATAAGGCTAGTTTCGTGCCAGAATTCATATTCCAGAGCTGGAAGATAGGATTGAAAAGCACGTAAACTTAATAATTGTGTTAACCTAAGGAATTGTGTTGTGAGTTTCCCCGTTATTTGCAGCTTCAAATCCCAAACACTCGCAGGAACTCATGTTTGGTTTCTCTCAGAAAAGTTCAGAAAGACATCAACCAAATTGTCCTACAGCTTCAAAAATGGAACCAAATAATGGGGAAATTTCAATGTGCCATGCTCTACTTATTTGATATATGTGGCTATATGTTCTCAATTGTCATACTTCCTTTCTTTCTATTTTGCTCTTCTTTAAGGTTTCTATTTGTTAACAAACAGAGCTTTTTGATACCTGGTTTGATGATCTCTTTACTGTAGTTCCTGCCGTCAAGAATTCGAGGATTTTCTGAACATTGTTCAATATGACTTTGTCCTCCTCAGTTATGGTAGGTAGAAGAGCTGCGGTCCTAATGGGTCCAAAAGACGGAATCATACTGAAAACTGGGGTAGCATTTCCAAGTCCAAGGACTGCCATCACTCTTACCAACTGTTCCCTCGTAACTGCATCAATACCCTTCACAATCTGTTTTACATGTCAAAAGAGGAAGAAAGAAAGGAAGAAGTTAGATTTTCAACATCCCTATTTTGTTCTCTTCGTCCTAAAAAAAAAACCCCACCTAATCAATCCACTCAATCAAGAATATATAATTCTGGTGTCTTCAAGGCAGAGAGATGCTGTTTTAAGAGAACCTAATTGGAAAGATGAGAACAAAAAGAAAAACCAGAAAACTACTCGGTAGATGGACGCAGAGAGGGTTGTCATTCCACATCAGTCTGTAGAGTAAACTATTAAGTAATTATTGAATGATGTCACAAAATACAAAAACAACCAACAATAATTAGAGAAACAACTAAACGTATGTATTGAGCAGGGGAAGGACTGGTAGAAAGAAACCACTGTCAATAGCATAGATAAAATGAACCACCGAGGTGGTAGCCCAGCTGGTGAGGGTCACCACTCCCCTTAACGCAGACGGAGGTTCGAGTCCCGATAGGTGCTCGAAACCCGTCTGCGGACCAAAGGGGGGGACTATTCACCAGTTGTGCACCAAAGTGGTGCCGTGGTGACGGCCCGTCCTCCCGGACGGTAGCTATGGCTCGAACCGGACATTCCATTGGCGGGTAGGGAGCCCCTATGGTCATGCCCAAGGGGAGTTGCTACGCTGGTCGCCCCCTCTCACCCTTTTTGATTGTCAAAAAAAAAAAGCATAGATAAAATGAGCCTTAAATATTCTTCAGGGGTTCTAAGCCTACCATAAACGAACCCTACAAATAGCAGTTCTTACCATTGAACTATGGAAGAATCACATGCCTGACATTATCAGTTAAAACTTGAAAGTAGATCTAAAGGGTCAGTTATCCCTCATGCAACTGTATCATATTGTTAATTTAATTGGAAGTCTTCTGTTCTCAACCACAAACAGGAAGTAGTTAATAATGTGATTTTCTCATTTCCTTTGTTTTAGATTCGTCCTTGCCCAGTTGCTACTCACAACACCAATCGTAATCGGGAAAAAAAAGAATGTTGAACCATGTAAGCTACTTCTAGTACCTTGGGCTTAAGCATTTTGGGCCATGTGGCGTGGCTTGTGGATCAAAATCAAAGTATTGGGGTAGTGGTCTGCTTGGGGCGCTATAGATGGTATCAGAGCAATCCGTGTACACGACCATGTGGGCCTTGGACTTCGGTTTGATTTGGTTGTCGGTGATTCTAGTGCTCAACCCCTCACGAGGGTGCAAGACTATAAAGGTGGGGAGATTATAACACCCCCGTCCCACATTGGAAGTCTACATGGATGATTTTGGGTATATAACAAACCATGTAAGCTACTACTAGTATCTTGGGCTTAAGCATTTTGGGCCATGTGATGTGGCTTGTGGATCAAAATCAAGATACTGGGCTAGTGGTGTGCTTGGGCCATTACATGAACAATCCTAACAGGGATATGTCTTATAGAACAAGTTGCATGAATAACAGAAATTATTTTCAGAAGTACCTCATCCAAAAGAAATTCTCGAAAAAAGTTTCCCTTCTCTGATAATAGAAATGCCAAGGCTGCTCTTGTTTGAATTGGCTGCTCTTGTTGAGATGCACTAATTGGAAAACCGGGAAATCCATAGCTGCTTTGATTTTGCAGAATGCCAAGCTCAGCCATATCCCCACTCAGTTCCTCACCACCTCCACTTTTGGCTGCAGTTATGAAATTCTCAAAGGCTTGCATGACATCAATGAACCTTTCAGCATCAAATACACCAGATTTTCCGTATATCGTGTAGCGCAAAGCACTCCTTAGGCGTGGTGATTCATCAGTCAGGAGCCTCTAACAAAGGATACAAATAAACTGACGTCAAAAGTTTGGTTCTGTTTAGTTAAGCAAGTTTGCCATAACAGACGATAATATTAGTTAGCGCATTTAGGATAAAATAGTATGAATGCCTGTATTAAGCTATCACGGTTAATGCATCAGAAAGAGCAAATCTAGAACTCATTCTTGTGTGCTTATATATAGTCTCCCAGCTTTAGTATTTCAATACCTGCGCAACGTATGGATAAGCTTCATCTACGATAGCAAAATCAGGATTCCCCACCAAAGCTATGCCTTCCAGCACCCCTATCGCCCTAATTATAAGAGCAAAATACGGGGGTATCCTGAATGGATAGTCAAATGTAATTTGAGCCAAATCGGATGCCAACTCCTGAAAGTTGATATTTTTTGCTCCGCCGCCTTCAAGTGCCTGATCAAATACCTTAGCCAAAACAGGCAAGATGGGTTCCAAATTAACACCTTCTGGAATGAAATCAAGTTTGACGAAATCTTTGACTATAGCTGCATAGTCCCGATGAATAAGATGCGCAATAGCTTCAATCATGCCATATTTCTGATCATCTGTCAGTTTTGTGACTAGGCCTGATACAGCAAAAACATTCATCAGAATGTTCAAGACTGTTCCTCAAGTATCACATTGTATGATGATGATTTTTTTGGAGTAATCAAAGCAGTACCACCAAATTAAAAAATTCATAATCAGGTCTCCAAGTATTTCTAGTCCTGTGACATTTTGCATGGTGTGGCTCACAAGAAATTCTTCAAAACAGTTGAAGTGTCTCTACTTAATTTAGTTTTCTGTTTTTTCTCGTGAACAGTAGGGAAAGCATGTCCCACCCGTTTTTGCATTTGATGTTATCCATCATTTAATGTAAAACACAATTCCTTTCCAAACTGAAATTTGTAAGGGAAAAAAGCGAGAAAGATGATGGTTACCTCACCCAAAAAACTCCCTTGTGCTAATAGACAGTCTCCTTGCCTCCACATCAATACGACAATCGGTTACATCATCCCTTATATTTGAAGTGTGTGTCTAAATTTCTAGTTGTATCACTCAATAATCTGTTTTCCAACAGTTAGGCTTCAATGGGCTCACTCTTCGGCAACTTGCCTTTGGAAAATCCTGTTCAGCATAGTTTATGGTAATCTCAAAAACTTTGTGGGAATTGATGGATGGCAAACTGGTAGAGTTTTGCCAGGCTTCTTTTCAGCATAAGCTTAAATTCTATACACTCAAAGCTTTTCAAAAACTAGTTTATCCAATCTGTGCATTTACTTAAGAATGAGAAACTACGATCCCAAACAAGCATCGAAGAAGAATGTTAGTGATGCTGCTAAACAAACATTTGTGAAGGAAATTGTTACCGAAATCAAGGATAGCTAGCTTCCCATCTGGAGTGCGGATCATATTCCCAGGATGTGGATCAGCATGGAAGAATCCAGTATCAAGCAACTGTAAATCCAAATGACAATGAGCAAGATAACGGAGGTAACATACGGAAAGCTTTTTCGTACTCCACCCAGAAAAACACAATGACTCAAGAACCCTAGAGAGCTGGAATTTGCAGCAAGACAGGTACTGAAAGTTGCAAACCATAGATGCAAAAGGGAAGTGTAATGTAAAGACGGACAGCAGAACGACATACTGTATAGGAAGGAGTCGAATATAAGAGTTTTTACATTTGGAACTCTCCATTACGTATGTTATGAAGCTATTTTCCCCGGCCTAAGATATATTAGAGTTTTCTTATAAATTAAATAAACTGGTAGATAATGCTAGATAATATTGTTCCACCTAGGCAATTTTTCCCCATATTAGACAAGCATTAGGTGCATCCTCTTTACTAAGGGTGTAAATTTGGACTAGTGGCCTAGAGCACACCCGAGCCCGATGATATTTAGCCTGGCCCTAGGCCCACTCAATCCCAACGGGTAGGGTTTGGGCTAGAGGTTCTGAAGACCGGCCCAACCCGAAGCCCGACCAGTTGGGCTACCCTATTAGCCCCGCCCTAAGCTCAAAAATTTTAGCCTGACAAAATAGTCACTTATTGATGGTGAAGCATGCCTAATTACAAGTCTTTCTCATGCCAACCATAATAGTTGCAAAAGGCACATAATGTCATCGTTATACACTTCAGACCATGGATGGCCTAGTTTTAGTCAACAAAGAAGAAATGAAGAAGAAGATAAGTTTGAAGAAGTTCAAGATCTATGGGATTAGATTTGCTACTTGTTTTGGTTGTCAAGTTAATTTTCACTTCCCTTCAAAGGGATTTCCTTTTATTTATTTATTTATTTATTAAATCTCTAGAGTTTGGAAAGCTGTTTGTTTGTTGTAGTTCCGTTTTCTTCATTTCTCTTCCTTTCTCATGGATGGACTTCTTGTCCTCGTCTATACCCATTGCACTTCTGCTTAGTTCTTCTAATAATAGGAAAAGTTTCTAATTGCTTGAAAAAAAAATTACTCCGCCACTAAGCAAGATACAGATTCTATCACACAAGTAGTACCCATGACTGGCACACGACATATGGGTAAGGGAACCAAATATGTTTCTGACGTGTAGAGTTGAATATTCAGCCAACAAGTCTATAATATGATTTTGCCTTGTTACAAAAAAGGATATAAAGAAGTATGTATACTTTGTCATGCCCCAATATCGTTGCACAGAGGAGATGAATCCGACGCTTAGACACATACCCCAGACCAGGGTCCATGTAGCATAGGAATTTTTTAAGAAGTCCACTTTCTCACGTCAGAAGGTAGTAAACAACATAGAGAACGTGGGGTTTGGGGGGCGTGGTTCACATAGCTTCCAGCCGGCTCATTCCTGAGTGAGTTTGGTTTTGCCTAACGGCGATGGAGACTTGCGTCCGGTGGTGGTGTGACCGTAGATCTGAGCACTGCTCTTGCGCTTTTTGGGTCTTTCCATGACAGGGTGTGCGGCGGCGATTGTGGCAGCGTATCTTCTGTTATCGGATTCTGGTGGTTTAGGGTTTCGGTCCAATTGGGTTTTCAGGGGTGTGGTGGTTCGCCAGGGGTTTTGATGGTCGGAGGCAGCTGGGGTTTTGTATCTGTTGTTGGGCTAGGGTTTAGGTGTTTTTGGGCTTATTTGTATATTTGGGCTTTTAGGCCTTTTGGGTGTTTGGGCTGCGTCCCACTTGTGCTTATTGTCTTATTTGGCTTTTAGGCCTTTTAGGTGTTGGGCTTGTCCCTTGGTTGGCATCTTGCCAATTAAGGGTTTGGAGAGGATAGGCACTTGTTGCCTTTCCCCTTGCTCCCTTTAGTCTTTGTTTACAGTTCAAAGATTAATAAAATTTCCTTTTTCGCCATTAAAAAAAAAAAAAATAGAGAACAAACAAATATAACTTATATCCAACTTGACTACACAAACACACAAGTAAATATAGATGAGTCAGAAAATGTATATCCCCAGTGGAATTTTAGCTGTTTGCTAGATCAATCACCTGCTTTAAGTAGCATATGACTCCAACATTGACCAGGTCTCCAACATCATCTGCTGTGCTTTGTGAAAGCTTTTCCCCGTCTACCCACTGTGTAGTAAGAACCTTTCTTGAAGTGTATTTAGTATAGGTCTTAGGTACAATTACCTGGAACAAAAATAAATTAGAAGTATCAAAATACATCTTAAAAAGTGACATCTACAATACCCACACTTATTAAACTTGACAGCTAAAAAACAAATGAGAGAAACTACAAAATGGTTAAATGGAATCCTCAAAAACCTTCTATGGGGCTCAAAAATGCGAAGGGGTAATTTAGAAATACTTAAAAAGATATGCAATTGATATGTCAAGATTCAAGAGTAGGTTATAACATCTACATGACAATCAACCAAGACCATACTAGTTTCATTTGTCCCACTTTTAGTAGTTCCATGGGCTGGAATCCTTCTAATTGATTCACAAAACAACACCCTTTGGCTTAGTTAAAAATTGTGGCTGAGACGCTGAGTTGATATATTCGCAATCAGACAATCATACAGCACAAATGCAGAACCAAACATCCTTGTTGGAACCTTAAATCTTTGGTGTTCTTCCCCCCTGGTTTTTCCCAACTGAGCCAATCAGGTTGATTGGCAGCAACCCCAAATGCAGTATATTTAAGGGTCCATACAACATGGTGCCAACAGGAAGCAAGTAGCGTGACTTTTAGACTTAGGCGTGCGATCACATGTTTCTTTTGAAACCATGACTAGCTTTCTGATATTTGGCTGTCCGATAAATACCATTAAGCATGCAACTGACAGTATCCGACTTAAAATTCTGCAAAGAGTGAAATTGTCAACACATAAGTTGGATTAAAAAAAAACGAAAAAAACTTGTAAAGATGCTCAAACCCACCTGTGGAAGGTCTTTCTTCATCATCTCAGCGAAGAATGTTCCATTTTCACCCTCATTAACATAATCGAGCTCCTCAAAGAAACGGGCAGCCCATTCATCCACCAAACCAACCACATCAATAGAAACCTGAATAATAACAGTTTTATGACAGGAAGCATCAGCGAAACTACAGTTTTCCCTTATAAAATGACAAAAAAATCCCTTCAGGACAAAAAATAGACTGCAAGACTTGTGATTTAAGAAAAGTACCTGAGGGAACTTCCGAAGAACCAAGCCCAAGTTCCTTATGACGAACAAATCAACTGTCACTGTCTCGAGGACAAATGGCCTCTGTACTTTTACAGCAACCAAATCCCCATTCTCCTTTAGCCGACCCTTGTACACCTGTCCAAGAGATGCTGCCAAAAAAGTTCACAAGAAAAATATATGTATTAAGCAACAAGGCCAGACATTTTGTGGGTACGTTTTAGGGACAAGTATTTACCAGTGTACAACTCAAGGCTCGTGCAGATTCTACTTATGAATAATTAAGCGAACAACCAAATGGTAATTATAATTCACTATTTCAACTGGACATCCCCATGCTCTAAAATAATGTTCACTCAGGTAACAATATCAATTGTGGAAATTACCAGCCGCTATAGGCGAGGAAGTCAGCTCAGAATAGATGTTATACCACGGCTGACCAAGCTCCTCCTCTATAAGAGCCATAGCAACATCATCCGGATATGAGGGAACCTTCAAAAGTACGAAGAGAGAAACAATAAGTCAACACTGAAAGTAGAAAATTAATGATGGTTGTTGCAGGTGTCCAAGGTTTACTCTGCAGGGATGAGTCCACAATGGAACCATAATCATACAGAGAAAAATTATTCTTGGGATACTTCTTGTGCCCTTTGTTACCAAAAAATTGAGTCACTACCTCTACATGAAACAAGCTATTATAATGTTCAGTTTATCACTAGCAAACCAAGTTAAAATATTAGAATCCCATCCATGGTACTTCATGCCTCCTCAGTGACTTCGAGAAATAGCAATTAAGAGGCAACCACTTTCCAAATCTTCCAATTTGCACATCCCCACGTCCTATTTATCTCAGAACTTCCTTATCTACTTCCGAACACCCTTTTGTTCGGCTTCTTTGTCCTTTTCATTTTCAGGTACTCGTAACCATCACCAAATTACAAACAGAAGTTCATTACAAAATTAAGATAGAGGTGCATTAGTATATCACAGATGCACAGGAAACTTCCAACTGCATCAAGACAGACTAAGCTTTATGGTTTCCACACTTATAATGCTATTTGAAGGAGCATTTCCTAATGCAGATAAAAAAAGAGAGCATTTCCTAAGTATAACAGAGCAAGTCCAACCTGATTTTTAGAAAAACAGTGAAACAAATTCAGCAACCTTGCAGTTGAATCATATGTAGTTTTAGTGGATGTTGAATACTTGAATTGTTAAATGAAAGGCCACTCATACCTTGTCGCAGAGCTTTTGCAGCTCAGTCATTGCAGCAGGTGACAGTATATCTGGTCGAATGCTCAATGCTTGCCCAAGTTTTATGTATGCTGGACCCAAAGAGGTGACAATATCCCTTAGCTCAATAGCTCGAGAAACTTCATTCTAGTTACCGGAAAAACGAAATAATAGTCAATACTAATAGACAAGGAACAATGGAGAAGAAAGATGGACATGTATAAAATTTTAACCCCTAACCCCCTAAAGTAGGATAGCTAAGTCAATTTGTCAGTTGCTTGTACCAATGGAATTCACCAAATCCCAGCTTTTCGGCCATCTCCCGCAGGCAAAAAGGGAACGAAAAACTACGAAGTACATTCACAAGAGTCACTCCCCTAGACCTATCTTCCACCCCTCCAACTCCCTTCCAATTCTTCAACACTGGAGCCCAAAAGAACTCTACCATACGTTTGTCACCTAAGAATAACTGAAGTACTTAAAAGGCGAATTGTCAATGGAATATCCATGTATCGTCTTTCATAAGCAATTGGAGTTTAGTGATCAAATTGATGCTTGTGAATATCCTACCGTCCAGATTAATTACAAGGTAGAAATAAATATATTTTGTATTTTGTTCTTCAAAGTCATGAGTAATAGAACAAGACACACCTAACAAATTATTGGTTTATAGAAGTGAATTTCAGAGCAACTTGTAAACAGATGCTCCCAGTAATTTATGAACGTTCACAACATGTAGAACAAAAACCCAAGAAAAAACCAAAGAAGCATCAAACCAAAGAAACTTGCGTATTACTTTTATTTGTACCAAAAGCTGGTGCAGACTATTAAAATTATGAGACAGTCAGAAACTCTCCAGTAAGTCCAAATTGCAAGCGTAGGACTAAACATTACCTCTTTAACCTTTTTGTTTATCACATCCCACGCAAGACGGGAAAGAAAACCTCCGGCAACTGATAGCAACTGTACAATGCGTGTTGCAACAGCACGTGGTCTCTTTCCCCAGTATGCAGATATGCTAGCAGGTTCATACACCAAAGGCAAAAACTCGCTGCTTTCATCAACCTGAAAAAGCACAAAGCAGCAGAAAACATGACCCTCAATAATAGGACGAAAAAGGGAGTTCTAACCTAAGAACTCCAAATATTTATGAGTCTATGACAACCTATCTAAAACCTTGAGCTTCACGAAATGGATTTTTTTATTGGTAAAATTCCTTGACTGTACTTATGAAATTCTGCAGCCACAGGCTTAGGCTTTCCAGTCTACTTTGCGATACAAAACCAGTGAAGCTCACTGATTACGACAAGACTTTGAAGTTTCATGACATAATAAGTTACGAATGCAAAGCTCTACTTGGTTAGTTGGTTTACCATATAAATTATTAACTTCACAAAATTGTGCTTCAAAGTCAAAACTAGCTGATCTGTAGTGACACAAAACTTTTGTCACCTTCAAACCAGGCCTGCATGAATCTTATAGCATGAATAGTTGTCATCAATGTAGCACGGACACTTCGACGGAGCTCGCGTATCGTTGTCTGACACTTTTCGGACACCGACACTCTCCGGACACGTGTCTGACACTCAAATCCGACGCGTCCTCCTTTTTCTCAACGTTTTTTGTTTGGACACTCCGGGGACACTCCAAAAAATGCTTAGGATACTCTTGGGACACTCACAAGACATGTCAGGGTGTTAAACGAAATGGTTAAGATTCTTGTTAAAGCTCAGAAAAGTCTTTCTTCTTTGTGTACCATATGATAAGTTTATTGATGGCAAAGACATGATGAAAGCGATGAAAACGCTGATTTTCCGCTTGACCAAAAAAAAAGAAAGCGATGAAACGCTATTTGTTGGAATACTTTTGTGAACAATGTGCTGATATATACGATTTAAGCTATATATGGTGTTACACATATAGAATTAGAGCCTTTTATACGTATAACTGTATAAACATGTATCATTTAAAACGTGTCCCCTAACGTGTCATGTCCTCCAATTTTTAACATTGGCGCATCGGAGTGTCCATGTCGTGTCGCGTGTCCATGGCGGTGCTACATCATCAAGTCAAGCAAAATTCAACACACCTATTACGTAAATGTCAATCTTTTTGGATCCTAGATCAGTATGTACACTGTTATTTATGACTGCAGACCTGCAGTTAGCTATTGCAGATTCGAAGTTATCTATACAGGGTTCCTTATTTTCTACTTTCTTATTTCATTGTGGGAGTGTGTTTGGCACAACTTCCACTAATAGCTTATGCTATAGAAATAACTTCAAGCAAAGTTAATTATTTGGAAGCAAGAGAAGGCGCTTTCGGCTTCCGCTTACATAACAAGAAAGCTGCAACAAATTTCAGACCGTTGAAAATGCAAATTTCAAGCAATTACGTTCAAGCACTGATGAGCTCTATGCGTACCCAATCTTATTATATCAGTCATCTTCTTTCATCAGAATTGATTAGTCCCACTACCCCATAGATGCACCTACCTATAACCTATATAGGTAAAAGCACACCGAAATAAATCTATATTCTTTTTCAAAATAAAGACAGGAATTCTAAAATTAATTTAACAAAAATATTAGAGAAATTCATCAAGAATCTAAAAAGTTAACCAAAAGAACTTGCAGAATAATAGACACTACAGCAAAGACTCGCTGCTCGCATAGTAAAGACGGATCATGTTTCTCCTGGAAAGTTTCGATTATTCTCCTTTGCACACTGGATTTTTCAAATTGCTCAAGATGAACTCATCTATTAACAGCAAAAATAGCCACGTTTTCCAAAAGCCAACAACTTAAAGTGCATCTAAAAACCTGCAATGTTTCATTTAAACACTCATAGAAACTTGAACTCAATACGTATACGTTGTAACAATAAACAAAACCGAAAGGAAGTGAAAGTTCACATCAGCTGATACAAATAACCAATCAAAGCAACACACAAACCTCCACAAGGCGAAGCTGAATGTTCTCATCGGCAAACTGGGAATCACTCAAATTCTGACCCCTAAGCCCCCTCATAAGTATTGCCACCTGTTCATTTTCTTCCATCTGTGCTCTCACTCTTTTGATCTCCTTCGAAACATCTCCGATTCTCTGCCAATCCAGATCCCAAACCATCAGTACTTCATAGGGCAATAAAATAGAGGTACGACATAGTTCCCAATTAGAAAAACTAACTCAAAATGGCACTTTATTTGATTTCAAAGATGCGGTGAGAAAAAGATAAAACCAAAAACCAAAATTTTGGATTTCTAAGCAAAGCCAAGATATTTAGTGGATACAAATCAAATATCTCACGGTAATTATCTACTTGCCTTAAAAGCTGTATCATGATGACTATCTGCCTCTTATTTGATCAACTGATCTCTGAACAGTACAAGTGAAGTTTCCCACATTGTGTTTAGCGTTTCGCAATCATCTTTGTTTTAAACCGCATAAAGTATTTTTTGGAGTCCCAAAGCTTTTAAAGTCGCGCTGTATTGTTCCGCAAATGCACTCTTTTCACTTCGCAAATTGTTCGTAATTTAGTCTGTTAATGCACCCATTTTTAGATTCTGTTTGGATGCACTTCGGAACCAGGTTCGTCAAAAAACTTTCCATTTTCTAGTTTTGGCAATAAGAACACTCTAAATGCATGTATCCTATTTAAATTTATCGAAACCAGTTCTCGAGAATTTTTTGGACATCTTTTCAAGGTTTCATGAAAATGAGTTTCAAGGTTTCATGAAAATGAGTTTTCTTTTGAAGTGTTTCGCAGAAATGATTCCGAAAACTGTAGTGAGTCCTACACTGATCACTAGGGAGGGAGGGAAATCCAAGGGGCATTCAACTGTTTGAAGACAAATTCATTTCAATTCTTTTAGCAGTTCAGCTTGATAATGTTTTTTCCTATAGCATTGCTGCATTGTACTCAAACACCATTTTATTTCCTTGCCATTTCCTGCACTTTCCCCACTACTAAACCATAATTCGACCAATAAACAAAAATAACAGAATGAACAAGTCAATATATATACATATATACATAAATATATTGTGTATCCGTTATGCTATTAACAGCCCATTGGATTGTCAATAAGACGAGGAGAATAAAAAATAGTTTTTGCCTTTTTGGTACAGTTTTACACTTTCCAAGCACTTCAATACAAAGAAATTGTATTTTTTTTAGCCATATATATCCCACCTAAATATAAGACCTTTGGGCATACGCCAAGGCGCATCAACAACCCCCCCCCCCC
>JAOTQK010000012.1:4346066-4367546 GCA_025642025.1 Rhododendron ferrugineum
TGCGATAGTCATGGGTCCAACTCCCCCGGGAACTGGAGTAATAGCTGAAGCAATCTTGCAAGCCTCCTCATAACATACATCTCCAACCAAACGATACCCTTTTGCACTTTTCGCATCCTGTCACATATAATGCATACAGAATCAGCTCAGTGCTACTAAACTCAAACTGCAAAGCAAACTGCGGATCAAAAAAAAAAAAAACTGCAAAGCAAACTCTCAACCCCCCTCTCTCTCCCTCTTTGATGTAAGCATGTGAACATTGTGAAGAAGCCAAAAAAGACCCAGCTCACCTCAACTGGATTAATCTCTCTCTCTCTCTCTCTCTCTCTCTCTCTCTCTCTTTGATGTAAGCATGTGAACATTGTGAAGAAGCCAAAAAAAGACCCAGCTCACCTCAACTGGATTAATTCCAACATCGATAACAACAGCACCAGGCTTTATCCAACTACCCCTCACCATGTTTGCTTGCCCTACAGCAGCAATGATGATATCTGCTTGTCTTGTGATCTCCTCCGGATTATTGGTTCTGGAATGGACAACGCTGACAGTAGCATCTTCTCTCTAGAAATTAGATCCCATCAAGAAGTTAAAAAGGGAAAGAAACTAAATTAGATAGAGAAATAACATTCAGTTTGGTGAAGTAACTTGGACAGAGGCTGTCATAGTAAAAATCCAGGAACCATAAGATTACCTGCAGCAATAGAGCAGCTGGCGTTCCAACAATATTGCTCCTGCCAATCACAACAGCCCTCCTTCCCTTGATATCCACGCCATATCGATGTAGCAGCTCTATGCATCCTTTAGGTGTACATGAAACATATAAGGGCTCTCTACCACGCATGGCAAGGCGTCCAATGTTAAGTGGGTGGAATCCATCCACATCTTTCTCAATGCAAACAGAATTCAAGATATTCTGCTCATTCATATGCTGGCACAGAATCCATGAACAAAATCAGAACTGTAGACTGTAGTCTTAATGACAGTTATAATCTGTGTAGCACGGATACGGACACGGGACACGGCAATTCTAAAAAAATGGAGATACAGACACGGCGAGGGACACGCCACGTGTATATAATATAAATAAATATAATTATATATATACATATATATTTTTCATTTTCTTCCATGTCCGTTGACGAAGACATGTCCTATATGAATGTATGAGATTAACAAGGTTCAAATAAAGACATAATTATAGTTTACCCCAAATGTTTTGAATAATTTCATATTAACCCCTCAAAATTAAAAATGTTACATTTTGACTCCCAGGTGTGTCCCCAGCAGTGTCCCCCGCGTGTACCAAGCAGTGTCCCCCGCGTGTCCCCTATCAGAAAATAATAAAAATTATTGGACACGCCACATGGCATGTCCAATACGTATTTGGGCGGGTCCCCATGTCCAATACATGGACACAATGCCCTTTTGGAGTGTCGGTGCTTCATAGGTTATAATTAAGTCCTTACCATACACTTGCCACAACTTGGTTTATTTGCAAACTCCATGCAGTGTTGGCTACGCAAAAGATATAATCTCACTGTAGAATAATGCTTTAGGGCTAACCATTTATTGACCATACCTTAATATCTTTGTTTACTTTGTGAATTTCTAAAAATGCACATACCAAACATAAATGCATGTTTTCTATTACCGTTGTTTCCTTTAAAAGGTATGTTCTCATAACAAGGTTTAGAAAAAAGAGAGTAAAATGCAGTACACAGAATAAGGAACTCACGGAAGGGAGAGGTAACTGAACAAGAATTCCATGTACAGAGGGATCATCATTGAAGCATGAGATATGCTTAAGCACTTCCTGTTCTGTGGAGTCTTCGGGCAAGTGCACTTCATAGGAATTGATCCCCACAGATTCACAAGCTTTCTTCTTGTTGCGTACATAAGTTGCAGAATCCTTCCTGTCACCCACTAGAATAACGGCTAATCCTGGAACAACACCAACCGTATCCTTCATCCTCGATATTTCAACAGTTATCTCATCTCTGATTTGCTTTGCAATTGATTTTCCATCAATGATCTTTGCAGAGGTTTCAGCAGCCATTGCAGCTGCGCAAAAAATCAATGGAATTTACAAACCAAGAATACCTCATACAAAAGACAAACTACCAGTTCCAAATTTCAATGGAAAAAGCCAAAAGAATACAACGCCCAAAATGCTCCCAACACAATAAAAACAGAAACTTTTTTCCTATTTTCTCCTTTCCCTCCCAAAAGCCCATTTGCTAAAGCAACTTCCCGCTTTACCAGAACAAAATATCTCTAGGTGTTTCAATATCTGAAGCATTCCAAATTGGACATGAAAATAGTGAATACTTCTACCCATATTAGTCTTCCAAATCCAACGCAAGAGATGTACTCAACAAATGTGCCCAACAAAGAAAAGTAATGAATTTTTTATCATATAAAGAAAATCTGCTTAACCTACTCATTTACACTATTCAAATGAGAGAAGCATCCGAGATTAACAAGCCATGGAACTTCTTAGCTTCCTAAAGAAAATACAGCTGGATTATCCTTAAGGTCTGAGAATGAGTATAATTCCATACAGGCACCGGTAATCTGGACGTATTGAAGTTCACTTGACAAAGTAGTGCGCAGTAGCCCATACATAGAAGCAAATGGTTACTTATTTTCCTATGGGGTGACCAAGCTGTTGGGTTTGTTGCTTTCTGGGTTTTTGATCATGTAATATGTTTGTTCTTTTGGCTGCCTCCTGGGCAACTCTGTATGTTTACTCTTCCTCTCTTGGGGGGCTTTGTGGGCAAGTGATTGTCGTGGGGTTGGGTGCCAACATAGTTGGGATGTTGCCTCACATTGTGATGCCTTTTCTTTGCCTCCTTTTAATCCTTGTGTGCTGAAGCTTGTGATCAATAAAATCTCTTCTTTCGGTGTTCAAAAAAACAAAAAACAAAATAACCCATACATAGAAGCGGGATGGCCAATTTCACTTGAGAATCTTGTGCAAGTATTCCATTACAGAAGCAGGATGGCCAAATTCAACTGATATGAAGATTTCTTTTAAAATTAAAAGGCCGTCTAACAAAGAATGTGAAACAAGATTTAACTCACTATTGTCACATTCATACTCTCATACTCTCAAGGAGAAACAAGAATAAAATATCATACTTTCATTTATGGATTTCAACAGGATATCTGACTAGTAGGCTCTAAAGAACACCCTACATATTGTGAGCCACAAATTCTAGTTATGGGAGAGAGGCATGTCATTTTCTTCATCTTCTTTTATAGATCAGGAAACAACATTATAGAGAAAGAAACCCAATCCTTAATCAGCACTTGCTTTATGAAAACAATGACATGTGGTGTAGCCATACAAAGATTTGAGGGGCAATCTATGAGATAACTCTTAGCTCAAACAGCTATATCTCATACATACATAAACCTTTTTTTGTAAGGGGCCAGGAACCCCGTTCCGCCCATGGGTTGTACAGAGAACTTGAAGCTTGTTCGACAAAATGCACTATCATTCATTGGCGCAAGCACAACTAATACTAGTAACTAAATGAAACCCTAACCACTGATGGATACAAATTACAACGTTTCACGTCCACGAGGGCAACCTGTATATAAATTGAAACACATAAACTGGTGGAGCACAACGCCAAAAAAAGAAAAGAAACACATTAGATTGTAAGTGTAGAACTACAACTAACACATGCCCCATGCCCATAAAAAGCGTGAACCCGCCTTCCCGCAATAGAAACAAGGATCAGGAAACTTCTCTAAAAAAAAAAACCCTCCAGCTTTCACATGGATTAGGAATGATAAACGAACCAAGCTACTTGAGTACAAGCTTGTGTTTGTACGCTGAAAGCTCGTTCAAGATGGGCACATGAACAAATTAAAACATTTTTCTTCGAAGCTTTCAAACCAAACATGGACAAGCTAATACTCAGCTTATGATGTATAAAAAATTCAAACAACTCGATCGACTCGTGTTGGGCTCGATTAAAGCGCTTCAAGATAGGTTAGTCTCATAAACAAGCTAAGCTAGAACATGTTACAAAACTAATTTAAGTTTTCAAACCGAGCTTCAACAACTAACTGCTCTTCTCATTCGGCCAGTTAATCAGCCATCAGCCGGGAGGATTTGCTTTATTCAAAACAAGAATGGAAGCGATTAGGAAGGAGAAGTACCGGTGACGATAGAGGGAGAAGCTGATGCGTGACTGATGGTGGCGGTGGTCCTGAGCAGGATAGGTTTAACAGGTGCGAACTGCAGGGGCATCGACCGGAGAGAATAAAATCTCCTTGTGGGAGGAAGAAGAGCCGCCGCCGCCGTAGATGATGAACAGTCCGTGAACATCACCGACGCCATTCTGAGTAGTAGAATTCTCAGCCCTATGCTTAGAACCTTAGTTGCAGGAAATGCCTAACTTGGACGCTGTGTCGGACTCTGTATCTGCTTCTCACTCAGAAACGCGATGGGAGCGCGTTCCCCTTGAGACGGGATCGCGCTCCTACGGTAGATGGGAGCTTATGGAGAGAGAGAGACTTGGCCGGAGGAGAGATCAGTCGTCGGCTATGCCACGCGGATCCCTTGTTTTGGGCGGCGACGAAGAAGAAGAGGTAAGAGGCGTACCTTGTTTCGTCGATGTGTGGAAGCCGATATGGTCGACGCAGTCGCTGCTGCAGAACGACGTGCAGCTCGGTGTTTTTTTTTTTTTGAAAAGCGGCTAGGGTTTGTTTTTAAGTGGATATCCTTTTTTAAGTACTCCGTATTATTTTGGGAAATTTTGCAGGGATCCACGCAAAGAAAATTGCGTTTGGGCCCATTTTGGATTTCAAAAAAATCTAGAAAAATATCCATAAATTTTTGAATATTATTTTATGGAGCCCTGTAAAAAATCAGCTCCAGCGAAATATCAGTAAGTATTATTTTGGATTCGTAGGATGAAACTGCTCAATTTCATCCTACGAATCCAAAAGTAATACTTACCGATATCCGATGGAGCTGATTTTTTACAGGGCTCCATAAAACAATATTCAAAAATTTATGGATATTTTTCTAGATTTTTTTGGGACCCGGAATGGACCAAAACGTAATTTTCCTTGCGTGGATCCCTGCGAATCTGTCCTTGCGATTAGAATTTCCGTTATTTTGGGTTCTAAAGCAGAAAGTCTATTGACACAGACTTTTCATACACATATCATGCACAGATCATTATGTGGGGCCCACTATGGGTCTCACACGAATGATTCGAGCCGCTTATTAAATGTAAAATATTTTTTCAAAGTTTCGCGCAAAAAATTAGCTCAATACAATACCTATAGGCTCTCGACCGATCATTTAACTATTCATTATCCTGAAATTTGAATGAAAAGTTAGATGATTGGATCGAGCCTCTATATGTATCGGATTGAGTTGATTTTTTGCGCGGACACTCGAAAAAATGTTTTACATTTAATGAACAGCTTGGCTTATTTATGTGGAACCCTTAGTGGGCCCCACATTGAAATATGTGCACAGAAATTTGTGTGGATAGCACGGCCCGTTGTAAGGTTGGACTTTGTATGTTGTTTAATGGGCTTACTTATTCTTTACTACTAAATGGGCTTGTATATTTCAGCAAACATGATTAAAGTAGATTCTACAACAGAATAAATGGGCCTACATTAGCTATTAGCTTTTTGACGGGTTGCATTATTTTGTTCGGAAATGATTTTGTCATTCCCTTTTTTGTTGACGTCACTTTTCTGCAAGTTTATTTTTGCACCAAAAATACACTTGCAAGGGAGTGACGTTAACAAAAAAGGGAGTGACAAAATCATCAACCATTTTGTTTATGTATTCAGCCAAATTACAGTTTCAAGACCTTATGTTTTAGTTTATTACTCGATAGACCCCTTATCTTGCCTTTATTGGTAAATTATGATATACTACTTGTTATATAAAAAATGAAGCATACAAAAATTATCTAAAAAACTAACATAAAATACATATTTTCTGTATAATATAAATAAAAAATATGGAAAGTATCAAAAATAAAAAAATAAAAGATATGGTATTATTTAAAAAATATATATAATAAAATATACTTAGTCGTTCCCAATCTTAGGAGCTTCTAGGTACCTCCGCTCCCGCTTCTGCTTCGTGCAACTAAGCTTAGAACTAGGGTTTGAAGGAGAGAGAGAGAGAGGCTTGATGGTTGATTTTTGCGAAAAGCAATGGCAGCGGTGGTGAACGGCACCTCATGGGCCCCTCTTGCGGCTCGTGCGGCAAATTTAGAACTTTATCAGCAACCTACTAATTTAGGGGACTAAACAACAATGCTAGGACCACACAGACACTTACACACACTCATAATATAGTAGGTTCAGTGTGTGTAGGGCCTATCTCTATTGTGAGTGTGTGTGTAAGTATTTGTGTATTTGTGCGTGGTTCTAAACTTATTGTTTACTAAATAATACTCCCTTCATTCTAATTTACTTGTCGCAGTTCTATTCTAACTAGATTAAAAAAAACTAGTTATATCTTTAAATTGGTAATAAATTTTATATCAAATATGGATCTTGTTTGATAGATCTCGATTGGTTCTAGAAATTCAAACAAAATTATTTGATTTTGAGACCTATGTCTAATTATGGCTTAAGACATTTTCAATGTCATTATTTGACTGGTTTTATCATTTCTGTAATTATGATGGTATCGAAAATGTCTTCAATTTTTGTTATTGAATTAAATAAGTAGTCATGCACAACATTGGAAAAGTATATAATTTTATATAAATATTAAAAAATAAAAGGGTCTTAATAGTGTCAACCCGAATACGATATGATTTTAAGCAAGTCGGGTTAGTGTTAAGATATTTGACACGTTTATGATAACATGTATTTTGACACCAACCTGAAAAGACACTAAATCTGAAATGACACGACACGAATACGAGTGGATATGACACGAGGCCCACCCCTAACTATCCCTATTTATACTACTCAATGGATGGATCTAGACCTAGGATATTCTTCCCAACCTTAACTATCCCTATTTATACTACTCAATGGATGATTCTAGACCTAAGATATTCTTACAAAGATATTTTTGTGGTAATTCAACATGCGACTAATATCTAACTATTCCAAACTAATATCTAGATATTTTCCTTTAGAACATTCTACACATACATATATTTAGAGTCTTCTACACATGGATATTTTTAGAATCTTCTAGAGATTATTCTAGAACATGGGTTGGATTTTAATATCTCCAACTTGGGCTTTATTTATAGATTGACCCCAAAACATAAATCAAGTTTATGCTCCAACATCCCCCTAAACTTGATTTAGAAACTCTGAAAAGATTTCTTAGCTTGGAGAAGACTTCATACTTGAGCGGCTTGGTGAGGATATCGGCAATTTGATCTTCCGACCTTGCGAAAGTCATTCGGACCTCCATGTTAGCCATGCACTTTCTTATAAAATGTTGCATGACATACATATGAGGCAACAACTCCTTTAGTAAGCTCCTTAACCACATTGCCTTCTAGATTTCAAGCACTTTGGTAAGTTCAGGTGTAAAATATAGGCAACAATCAAGTTTGACAGTAAAACCAAATGGCCACCATGAAATGACTGCCACAGTAAGAACTAAGAAAACAGCAGAAATTCCATTCCTCGAGAAGCTGATTGCAATAACCTCTTCTAATGTGTTGTTCAACACCTATTCCGATGAGGCTCGCCGGTAGGCGACACGGGTGTCCATTGTCGTCCTGCGACGCTTCCCCAGAAGATAATGGTTTGTTGGTCCACCTCTTCCGCCGTGTCGTCGATTTTATTTTTGAGTCCCTTGGATCGGACGAAACCTTTGGCCGACAGTTGATCGAAGAGTTGCAATCCTTTGCGATGGCTCCAGAATGGCTTCAAGATGCCGTAGCCGACGACTTCTCCAAGTTTATGCAGAAGATCATCCAAAGCCCTTCCTTTTCCCTGAAGACCATTGCGTCGGCCAAGACGGCCCTTCACCTGATAGCCGAATTGAACCCCAATTCGTCTTTATTCCTAAATTCATTGAAAGGTCCAAGGTCTCCTGATATTTCTGTATTGTATTCCTGCTATTCTGTGCTGTTTAACCAAAAACCACTTGAGATCATAGGCAAAATAGAAGCTCCACTGCTGTCCTGACTCCTGAAAACTACTCATGTAGCCTACCTACCTTGTCCTCAAAATTCTATGAAGAAACAATGGTTTTGGTTCTCTCACATCAAAGGCATCAACAAGATTTGTCGGTGGAGATAGAGATGAAAACGAGATCACTAGCATTGTTTATGTTAAACTGCTACAATCTTGTCCTGAGCCGAGTGCACCAAATGGACAACTTTGCAGAAAACAATATTGATTTTTAGGGCATTTCTTATTGAATCTTGATGTTGCTTGCAATATCTTTTCCTTTATGTCTTGGAGTTGAAACATGTATAGTATGTCCAGTTTTGTATGTTAGTAACCGATTGGGAATGGCTCCAGAACTCTTGTTCTTGTTTCTCTTGAACCATACATATCCAATTTACTATGTTATTACATTTCCAAAACTGCGTATACAGGATTTTATTGCTTTACTTTGCAAAATTTTAATTTATCCAGATTCTTGTGCCAAGTGATGATAGTAAGGCTGTGTCCCAAACTTTAAGGGAATGATTTGAAGCTGTCAGATAATGGATGCTAATGCTTGTGCAAGTGACATGGAAGGAAGAAAGATCAGAGGACGAGAAGATATCATCGTTTTGAAGCTTGTTGGCTGCACCATGATGCTGCTAGTGTAATTACTCAGAAAGTTTGAGAAGAGGATTTCAATGGTTCTCATATGTTTGGTTTAGTTCAAAAACAGAGAATCTTGATGTGTCATCTTCGGAATTGTAATTCTCTTTCTACCAAAAGTATTTAGAGTCACATCAGGGACGATAGGAGGAGTTGTTGGGTGTCCAAAGTCCTATTGCTGAATCTGGGGCGTTTGACAAGGAAAGGGATTTGAGAATGCATTTGTATAATTTTTTGGAGCAGCAAGAGGTATACTGTTTCCTTCTTGGTTTTGGTTAACAATCATGCCTATGTTGTTTTCAAACCTAGTTGTGGGTTGAGACAAGGGTACCCGTTATCTCCCTACTTATTTATTCCACTCTCCCAAGCCACATCTTCTTTGTTTGAAAAACATGCTAGTGCAGGGGTGTGTAAGGGTATTGCGATTATCCCTAGATCTCCTCCTATTTTCCCATTTGTTGTTTGCAGATGACTGTTTTATCTTCTCCCCTTTTGATTCTGATAATGTCTAGTCCCTTAAGTGGTTGCTACATGCATATTGTCATCAAGCGGGGCTGAGATTAATTTTTCCAAGTCTGAGATTTTTGTGAGCCCGAACATGAGAGGTATAGAAATTATTTAACTCATATTTTGTGTGTTGGTATGGTTCAGAAGTCAGGGATTTATGCATCCCTTAAGTTTAACCAGAAAAAGGGAACTTATTCTGTTATATTCTTCACCCTATTTCTTCCAAACTTCAAGGTCGGAAAGCTTCCTTGTTGTCTTTCACTGGACGTTGTACCTTAGAAAAACAAACCTTATCGTCCATTCCCGTTTATTTCCTATCTTCTTTCAGGGCTCCTTTACATATTATTAACCAAGTACGTGAAGTAGTATTATTCGTAAATTCCTTTGGAATGGGAGTATGGGGAAGGGCTTTCATTGAAAAAAATGCTCTCTTGTGTTTTCGCCAAAAATGCTGGGAGGTTTGGCTTTTAGGGATTTGGGGTTATTTAATCGAGTTTTGCTTGCTAAAATGGCGTGGGAAAAACCTGGTCAATCCTAATTCTGTCTTTACTAAGGTTTTGCTGTCTAAATATTGTTTTAAAGGATCAAAGTGGGTGGTGGGTAATGGGGAGTCGGCAGACTCTTTTAAAGATCAGTGGATTCCTATGGTTCAAAACCCTTGTCATTCTATTTCTTCCTCGAGATGGTTTCACCAATTTTTGGGTTATTGGCTGGAGGTTGTGTTCCTCCGGCAGTGATGACTCATATTTTGGTTTTTCATATTCCAGTCACTCCTAAACCTGATAGGTTAGTTTGGAGGATGACTAAAGATGGGGCCTTTGGCGTTAAAATCTGCTTATTTTCTTTCTCTTAAAGATAAAGTTCCATGGTTGTTTCATTTGTTTGCTGAGCGGGTTGGGATTTGGAAGAAGCTTTGGTTTTTTCATATCCCCCATAAATTCGCCTGTTTGTCTGGAAATTGATCCATTGTACTGTTCCTGTTAAGACTAATCCCAAAGCCAGGTACATTGTGCCCGAGGTGTGGGCAAGAAGAGGAGACGGTCAAACATTTCTTGTTTGATTATGAGTTTTCTGAACATTTGTGGCATCGCTCAGCCTTGGGTTTTTGTTATGAGTGGTTGATTGGGTAGTTTGATCAGGCCCCCAATGATGACCTTATGCAAGAATCCATTATGGTGGTTTGGTCCTTACGGCTGTATACAATACGAATAAAGCCCATTTTGAGCATACCATCATGAATCTAGTGGATACTATTAAGTTTTACAAAGAGATCTATTTCAAGAATATTGGCTAAAAAGAAAAAGCTAAATGGGGGAGGGCCGGGAGGCTGTGTTCCTAACATTTTTGGAGGGGACATGGTTTCTTCAGCTAATTAACAGACGAAAACGCAAGGATTGTGTTTGCCAATCTAACGAGTGTGTTGGTCTTAATGAAGGTTTAGTCAGGATATTTATTGATGCTGCTTGGTGAAATGAGACTCTCCATGCGGTGCCATACTACCCTGGGTTGCCATTGATGGGAGGAACCAGAAGCTAGCGCATGGAGATGCATCAGTCTATAGATCCATGCTTATGTATTTTTCTCTCTCTTTTGCACTGGTCTACGTCGTTTTTGCATTGGAACTCATGTTCCAGGATACTGCAGGTATTCACTTTTATAGCGAACTGTTTTGGCGACTAAAAATCGTTTTATGTCGTGCTTTAGTGGTCGAATGCTTCGATCTGTCATCTGACCTCCACCCGCTTTTAGTAATCGTATTCACCAAGATGGCCACAGAACTTAATTTGCTAGATATTGAAAGTATCTCTGAATGCTTCGATCTGTCATCTGACCTCCACCCGCTTTTAGTAATCGTATTCACCAAGATGGCCACAGAACTTAATTTGCTAGATATTGAAAGTATCTCTGTATTCGGAAAGGTAGTTTAGTTTACGCTCTGATCGTACTACGAGGAACCTTTTCGAATGTTTGTTCAAGAATTGCTGGAAAGAGCATCACTGCAAGACAAATTCTCCAGTTCTTTTGCTGGAAGGAGGGTCCCCGGGATCACCTCTCTACAATGCAAGGGCCACTGCCACTCGGATGAATTTTGAGCTCACTAGCTGGTAATTGATAAAACTGGTTTTTGTTGAAAGAGAGTCTTTTTTGCGGAGCCTCTGTGAACAGGAGCTGTTCAATCTCGCGCGGCCATTTCGGTTTTGGACGGTCCAGATTTTAATGAAACTTTACCGGGGAAAAGTTAATCACAATCAATTATTACAGGTCATAATTGGTTTTCAATCCGGATCATCCAAAAACACTTTGGACTGGCGCGATTGAGCTCCGTAACTTCTTCTTTACAGAACAGCCGTAAAAAAGATTTTCTCTTGCTGAAAAAGTGCAATCCCTGAAACTTCCACTTTCACACATTAATTATTTTATATCTTTTTTTTGGCATGACCATAGGGGCTCCCTACCCGCTGTGGGATGTCCGGTTCGAGCCATTCTTACTGTCCGTGAGGAACTGTTTTATATCCATTACCATTTCAAAAGGATGAAATAATAATTCCATAAACTTTACTCATCAATTTTTCAAAATGGACATCTGTTTAGGGACATCCCGAAATGAAATAATGGACTATTATTTGAGCACGGAGGAAGGAGGGGCGGAAGTAGCTAGTGGGGGGTGGGGTTGGTACCACCCCCACCCCCAATTTCAAGCCAATTTGTTTTTATGCGCTAAGGTAATTTGGTTAGGTACCTCTTGGTATCTGGATAAATTCGTAGGAGTACTTTATAAAGATTTTGTAAAAGATTTCTTTTTAAAAAATTGATGGGTTTGCATCATAATCATAATAATATCTCAATGGTTTTTATTTGAAGAACAAAAGAGAGTTAGCCAAAACGTTTCTTCTTCTTTACAAAAAGGTGGTCCTCGAACTTTATTTAATAGTTCTAATTGAGATCTATCAAATAAGATTCATATTACAATATTACCAATTGAAAAATATAACCAATTTACTATCCGGTTAGGATGGAGCGAGGGCAAAAAATGGAGATGGAGGGAGTATTTATGAAAAAGCTACGGCCACCGACGGTGGCCTTACCTATTCTCCTCCGACGGCCACACAGGCCCACTCCGGATCTTGCAGGAAAAATCCGAGCAGTTCAAAAATTTAAGAAAACTGAGTAAACTGGTGAAAAATTAGCTCAATTCGACATGTATATGTGCTTGATCCAATCTTATTATTTTTTATTCAAATTTCAACATAATGTAATCTGAATCAAATATTGACAGGTGTAAGTGTAATTTAACCAAAAAGCTATGGATGACAATGGGGCGGATCGGAGTTGGATTTAGCATCCCCAAACCCGCCCCCGTTTTATATCGGATCGGAGTCGGAGCGGGGGAAATCGGGGAGGTGTCGGAGTCGGGGAAGATCAGGTCCCCATTCACCATAATAATTTGAGGAGTTTTGGTTTTTTTTTTTGGGGGTAAATAACGAGTTTTGTTATTTTTAGAGTGTTTTGAAAAAAAAAACAAGACATTGATGATTTGCATTGTTTGTGTTGTGGATGAGGAAGAAGATGCAGGGAATAGGTCTCAGTTTCCTTAAAGGGACCACCACTCGCACTCCCTCTCTCTATTTCTTCAGCCCACTGTTGTCGACATTTTTAGGTCATACACTCTTGTTTCATACTACCCAAATTTCAGCAAACCCAAATCCGCCTGATGTTGTTCCAATAACGAATAGGATGCAACTACGGGAATTGTTGTCGGAGAAATCTAAAACGGGTTTTGATAAGCTCGACGATGCTCTTAGTTTGTTCCATCAAATGGCCCGATTTCGACCTCTTCCTTCTGTCGTCCATTTTAATCAGCTGTTGACTGCTGTTGCCAAGATGAAGGAATTTTCGTCCGTCATTTATCTGTGTAAAGAAATCCGCGAGTTGGGTATTCCAAATGATGAATGTACTCTGAATGTTTTGATCAATTGTTTCTGCCGGTTGAATCGAGTGGATTTTGCGTTTGCTATCTTGGGCATCTTCTTCAAATGCGGTTATGCTCCGAACGTGAGAACCTTCAACACTCTAATAAATGGGTATGTTTTAGAAGGTAAGACTTCTCAGGCTGTGAATTTGTTCACAAGGCTGACGAAGAGAGGAGACGTGGAACGTAATGAAATCACATATGCGACAGTCATAAAAGGACTTTGTAAAGTAGGAGACGCTACGATCGCTATACGGTTGCTGAGGAGTATGCAGAAATGGAACTATAGGCCTACTATTGTGATGTATAACACAATCATTGACAACCTTTGCAAGGATGGGAGCATAGATGATGCTTTCAGCCTTTTGTCAGAGATGAGAGTGTGGGATATTATGCCTGATGTGGTCACCTACAGCTCTTTAATCGATGGCTTATGCAAATCAGGTCGAGGGAAGGATGCCACAAGAATATTGAGTGACATGACAGAACAAAACATTTTCCCTGATGTTGTAACCTTTAGTATGTTGGTGGATGCACATTGCAAGGAAGGAAGGACTGAAGAAGCGGAGGCCATACTCAAGATCATGGTCCGAAGAGGTGAGAAACCCAATGTTATCACTTATAATGCGCTGATGGACGGATATTGTTTGCAAGGCCAAATGAGGAAAGCAAAAGAAGTGTTCAACTCCCTAGTTGATAAGGGCCTTCAGCCTAATATCCGTAGCTATAATATTTTAGTTAATGGTTTTTGCAATAAGATGAATATAGGTGAGGCCATGGATCTCTTCAGAGAAATGTCGCGCAAAGGGTTAAAACCTGCTACTGATACTTACAACACTTTGTTAAATGGTCTGTTTCACGTAGGGAGATGTGATGCAGCAGATCATATATTTCATGAGATGATGTTTAGTGGTCAAAATCTGAACACTGTAACTTTCAGAATCTTGTTAGATGGATTCTTTAAGAACCAAAAGATCAGCAAGGCAGTAGAGGTGTTTCGTTTAATGCAAGATCAAGGAATAGTTCCTGATAATTTTATTTATTCTATCGTCATTAATGGCATGTGCAAAGTGGGGAAGATTGAAGATGCTCGGAAACTTTTTAATACCATTTTAGCTAAAGGTTTGAAGCCTGATGTTCAGTTGTACGCCACAATGATTAGTGGACTTTGTAAGGAGGCCTTGCTTAATGAAGCTGAGGAGTTACTCTTGCAAATGGAAGGAGATGGGTGCCCACCAAATGATGTGACTTACAATATTGTGGTCCGGGAATTCCTGAAGAGGGGAGACAGAAATAAGGTTAAGATACTTCTACAAGAAATAATCAACAGGAATTTCAAACCAAATGTATCTACCGTGTCCATATTAGTAGATGTACTTACGACTGAGGGTGAGGATAGCGATTTTTTTAAAAATGATCCAGAGTCTTGTGCCAAGGGAGGGTAGTAATTCTGTGTCCCAAACTTTAAGGGAATGATTTGAAGTTGTATGATTATGGATGCTTGTGAGGTTCTATGTTTTCAACTTTTGGAGCAAGTTTCACCTTTACCATTGACATTTGCTTTTTACCGGTAATTTTGCTTGAGGTTAAACTATAATTTTGTAAGGTCAAATTCCTGTGGTGTTGGTTTTTCATATAGATGATAAATTATTTTGCACTACAAGGTCTTTTCTATCGGTAAATCTTATCTTAAGTAGTAGTTAAATAATGATCCTCCCGCTTAAAAAAAATACATTCTCAAACCTATGACCAATAACATGAAAAGCTATTAAAGTGAAAACACAAGTGGCGTGGAATTTATATTTATGAGCACAAATGTGTATGAACATTTGAATACTTCAGTTTTTTTTTTTGTGTCTTTGTGAATGTTGAAATATTGTTATGTGAGGCTTATATTCTGAAAAGGGTTAAATACAGTTTGCACCTCCTACTTAAATCAATCCCACATTGGTCTGTCATTTTCCATGACTGGTTGACCACTTAAACTTGTAAGGCTGCTGACTGCTGTTACTTGAGATAACTAAAATTCTCATGTGGCACTTCTGTGTCATTCTTCTGGTAGTCTACCGAGGGAAAAAAAAAAACTCATAAGAATGTCCACATGTCATGACGTAGTGTACGAAACTCGAGGAAAAAACTTTCTTTTGGTATCCCTTGGAAAGATAGGTGTCAACATTAAATTGGTCCATTTGTACACTGTAGTATATGGAATGCTCCACTGTGGTTTTTGTTCTCATCCTTACGTAACTTGGTATGTTTCTTTCTTGGGTAAAACAGCTAACTTGGGATGTTTCTTTGTGGCATGATTTGTATTTTGAGGACTTCAAATTTTTAGTGAACCTTGAACTTCCTTCCTGTCTTTTTCTCCCTCACTGTTTCCTTTTTTCTGCAACAATGATTCAGAAACATGTGCCAAGGGATAAAATACCATGTCTTGAGTTCTAAGGAACTCTTTGATACCCTCAAAACATGGATACTTAATTAAGTGTTATGTAACGGTTTCTGATGTTCTGTATTGGCTGCCCAGGAAGTAAGTTTGATGTTAGCATTGACTTCTTTAATGAACAGGTATCCTGTAATGGTAATGTTTCATGATGTTACACTGCAACTGTTGAACTCTGTATCTGTTTCATGAATGTCTCTTTTCCTTGGTAAATAGTTAATCCGAAGTTTTTATTTGGAGATCACGAAATTGAAAGCAGCACTGTGTATATATAACTGATTGGGCGAAAAGTCTTTTTAGTTAATCATGCACATGCTGTCAAAATCTATGTGAATACACCCACGAGAGTATGAACAATTGCATGCTGCTATAACGAGACATATTGATATTACATATACATGCTGTACGATAAATGAAGAGACTGGCCGTTTGCCAAATGATACCATTTGCAATGTGATTTTCTGGATAGCAAAAGCTTACTCACTGATGTTTCTACCCTTTGTTTACTCTGCTATGACCTCCTTTCTAGTTTCATGAACCCTGCTGCACGATTCTATGTTGTCAATTATAGTTGTAGTATTGTGTCTTCCCTCTGTTGGGATCTTGAAAGTTTTTATTAATTTGCTTTCTTTGCACGATTAGCACAAAATAGAATGTTAGTTATGACAGTTGTTTGAGCTATTTATGCAAGATCTCTGGATCCATTGAACTCAAGCTTCATGTGGGCAATTAAGCGGGTAAATTGTTTTTTGACCCTCTTATTGTCATTGGTTGGAAATAATCTTACTTGCTCTACGAATAATGGTACTATACATCGGTGCTTGTTTTTTCACTTGAAATAAGTTTTGAAGCTAAAGTTTTTGTTTTCCGTTGAATGGCCAATAAACAAAAGATTTCCCTTTAGTTGTGCATTAATTCCTGTCAATTTAACACTTGTAATTTGGCTGCAGCTTAATGATCTGGAGTCTGGATTGCCACTTCGAAAAGTTGGACACAAATTTGTGCATGTATGGCGGCGTTCTTTCCATGACTCCATCCCTCTCAACTCATTGATCTTTGTCATCTTTTATAGCAATCTACAAATAGAGAGCCTTTTCTTTCTTTGTTCTCACTTTCTTTGTTTTGTTTGACAGATCTAAAATAGGCTTGGGTGATGTCCTGACATTGCCAGCAGAGTGACATAGCTATCCATCTTCTTTGGAAATTGGTTGATTCATGTCGACCTATTTAAGGCTTTAGGAGTTTGCTTTTCCACATGCTCTTCGCTGTAGGTCAGTCGATCAATATCTGTGCATATGAAATTCTATTCTCTCTGAAAGACACGGGAGTGATGAATGGTGCCAGTTTCGTAACTCTCCCTTTCTAGTGTGCGAAGGTTGGACCATGCATCTTTGGTCTTTCTTTGTGTCTGAATTGATTGGATAGTTAGCTATTTACCATGGCAAGCTTTAGCGAGTCCCCTGGACATTTGTTGACGGTCAAATAAAGCAATGCTTTTCTGGCAAATCGGACATGAATAATGCTCATTAGGATGCCTGAATAAAAATAGGATTATGTCATGTTGTAGTCTCAAATGCTCCTGTGAACCTCCACCTGTTTTTAGTGTTTGTATTCATATTGTAGCCAATTTAGAATAATTCCATTCTAAATAAATTGTTGTTTTTGGTCCAAAATATTTTGAATACGTATATAATTGCAGATTTTTTTTTGTGAAAAAAATTCTATTATTGGCTTATGGGTACATCGTACGAGATCAACACTTCTTCATACTAAAACACTGCAACCAACAGCAATAATGTCAGTTTAGGGATTTGTGGACGCTTGCGCGCACACGTGAACAATGACTCAATTGGCTTGTAATGAGTAGAAACGACATCATATTTGTTGATCAATGAGGAAACTGTTTGAAATTGTGTCATGTCTTTTTGATCAATGAGGAAACTGTTTGAAGTCCTGTCAAAACGGGGCGCGCAACAAATCTGCAGCGCATGCACGAGCTACAGCATCCGTAATTGGGAGGAAACTTTTGCCAACCAAGATACATGTTTACCGTAAGTTGGAAAGACATAGAAGTATTTGATCTAGGTAAAGGGGCTAACCAAAATAAGTTAAAACTCGTTGCCTCATATTTTTTCTGAAGTTTTTACATTTACCTTCCCAAAAGCAAGGAATTTTTAATTTTTTTTGGCAGTCCCCTGAGCAGAATTGTTAAGCAAATGTCCTGGCAAAAAAAAAGGAGTAAACCAAAGTAGCAGAGAGAGAGAGAGAGAGAGAGAGAGTGACTAAAGTGGAGCTTATTAAGAGAGAGAGAGAGAGAGAGAGAGAGAGAGAGAGAGTGACTAAAGTGGAGCTTATTAAGCAAAAATCAAGACAAAGGTATTAAAGGCGAGACTAGAAATGGTATATGTTGCATTCCCTATCAAGCTAAACGCCTTGAGGCTAGCGCCTCGTCTTATGAGAGGTCTATAGCTTTGCCCTGCCCTGCCCTTTCGCCTCTGAAAACTTGCTAAACCATCCCAGACAGACTAGAAATGGTATATTTATAATACTCTCTTTCAAGCTAAACCGTGCCAGACTCATCTAGCAAAAAGAGAAGTAGATAGATAGATAGTCAGAAGCAGTAAAGAGCTATGCATATTCATCTTATGCTTTCCTTCAAATTAGTCTCACGGTGAAGAATCCAAACCACTAGGAAGCACATATGCACAAACTACCTGCAAAAGCAGAACGTGTGATAGATCAATCTGTTGCAGTGGTTCAAGGTTAACATACATATGCGACAAATATACTAGACTGATACTCAAAAGTTCCACGCATGACTTGAAGAAAAACTCCGTAAGGTATAGCCATATAGGTCACAGCTTTCGACACGAGCATGACCGATACTAAAGAGCATATCGGGGAATGAAAAACTCCATAAGGTAAAGGTCACAGCTCATATTCTTGCCATCTCTTATGTTTTGCAGATGAATTTTTTTTTTTTTTTTGACTTTGCTCGTGTCGAAAGCTGTTGAATGTACTGTTTGCATCAATCTCTTTGCGTCTGTTTTTCGTTGCATATTTGGACAGGTTTCCTAAAAGGGGGTGTCTGACGATTTCTGGGAATGTTTCCTAAAATTAATAGATGCAATTTGATTTCACGCTCTGCACCATAGCATTGTACTACTTTTACTGATTTGGTGCTCACTTCAAATAACTTCTTTAGTCCTTAAGGTACCAGGCATGGAACTTGACGTGCTTAAAGAAGCCTTGTTTTTTTTGTTTTTGTTTTAATGAACTGCAGCTAGTGGTGTATGTAGTTTCTCCATTCTGTTGGAGTTAAAGAAATATGGCCTTCAGTCCATGGTTTAAAATGTCGGTGTTACAAACAATATAGAGTCCCGATATGGCCGACATAGTAGTTGTAATGGTATGGGCTGTTGCTAACATAATCACTACTGTTTCCAACATAGTTTAGAGATCTGAGAGATACATAGTTTAGAGGCTTTATTTGTTTTCTTTATTCGTCGTCTTATACTTCTTCTCTTTCTTTTAATATAATCTCCTTTTTAGTGCTGAAAAAAAGAGGCCATTTATAGCCATCGAGCAGAAGCTAATCAGAAGAAGATCTTGCAAAGTGCCTAACAGTATAAATGTTGTTCGATTGTAAAGATAAAGATTATGCGTTAGAACTGTAGTGAAAGAATTACTGTGATATCAAGCGTGATAAAAATGTTGTTGAATACGTGCAGGTAAGAGTTGCTGGCCTGATCTCGTATGGGCATAGGGGGAAGTCCCCACAGCTACAATTGAGAGTGTGAATCCTCGGGTTGAGGCGGGGATTGTGTTAGAAGGTCATTTGGACTTTTGATTGCTCAAGAGGTTGGGTTTGGGATGATGATAGCTGCTCTGTTTCGTGTGTCTTCTCAATCAGTTAAGAGTCCGAAGTTGGTTGTTCTGTCCTTAGGACACAGATTTGGATTTCTTACAACAGCGTTCGAGCTTAGGTTTGACGTTAGCGGCATTGTGAATGTCATGCCTGAAATTGGTTGGCAATCAAGCATTATCAAAGTTTCTTGGTCCGAACTTTTGCATGTATGCAGAAAATTCCGCTGATCTATGTATGATGGTGTCTGAATGGCGGCGGCAGCAGTTGTAGTGGTTGGCGGAAAGGTGGTTGTAGTAGTCTTAAATCTATAAAATGCCTTTTTACCTTCGAAAAGTGTACAATGTTTTCAAATAAAATCAAGTATTCGATGAATTTTGGTTTTCAGACACATCAAGTACTAGAAAATACATACTAATATGTTATCTGCGAAAATAGTTTCGCCGGAACAAACAAAGCGTCCGCGAACTTGAACTCTGCAAGATAATTTTTATTACCTTGATATAAGGACGAGATTCTCTAGATTATGGTTCGGTAGATCTCCTTGTGTTGCTTTTTCTTAGCGATCCATTTGTTGTTGCAATGAATGGTGTATTTATAGATGCAGAAATGCTACGTCCACCGAACCCAAAAGCGGTGACCGGCCACCGCACGCGTGTAGGGCCCACTCCAGGCCCCGCACGGATAATCCGAGCTGTTCAATATTTTTTTTTTTAAAAACCGAGTGGGAACCGTGAGAAATCACCCCCTTCCGATACGTGTAAGTGCTCGATCCAAACTTCCAAAAATCAGATGATCCGAGCCGTTCAAAAGAGAAAGATTGAATCGAGCACTTACATGTATCGGATGGGGGTGATTTCTCACACGTCCCACTCGGTTTTTTTTTTTAAAAATTATTGAACGGCTCAGATTATTCGTGCAGGGCCCGAAGTGGGCCCCACACGCGTGCGGTGGCCGGTCACCGCTTTTGGGTTCGGTGGACGTAGCATTACTCTTTTAGTGGCTGTTTGGTTCCCACATTAGACTATCACACCCTTCTCATCAACGATCACACCCTTCTCATCAACGAAAAGTCTATTTACAGAGACAAATTAGGCGCAATAATGCACAAGTTTTTTGCGTGGCGTACACCGGGTCCTGCGAATAGGATCCAAACCTATCATTTTTCTTTAAAATATTTTTTCACGTGTTCGCGGAAAAAATCATCTCAATCAACGGTAGTAGATTTTTCAAAATTAGTAGAGTGAATCAATTTCTTAAAATGTATTATTTTTTTCTGAAATATTATCTCAATCGAACACCAGTAAGGCTTTTTCAAAATTCGCAGGGCGAAACTGACTGATTCGCCCTACGAATTCTGAAAAAGCTCCTACCCATATCCGATTGAATTTTTTTTATAGGACTTATTTTTTCAAAATTCGTAAGGCGAAACTGACTGATTCGCCCTACAAATTCTGAAAAAGCTCCTACCCATATCCGAGTGAATTTTGTTTATAGGAATCCATAAAAAAGATGTTCTAAGAAAAATGAGCGATTCGGATTGTCTCTGTGGGATTCGTGGTGGGTCCTGTAAAAAATCTGTGCACGTTATGTACCTAGTTTATCTGTGCCCATAGCACAGTTGTCAGTCATGCTATTTGCACATATATTTTTACACATATCTTGCACATATATTTTTATGGGACCCACCTCGGGTCCTACTAATACGATCCGAACCGCTCATTATTTTAAAATATTTTTTTTAGAGTTCCTGTAAAAAAATCAACCTGATAGGATATCGGTAAGGGCTTTTTCAGAAATCATAGAGTGAAATAGTTTGATTCGCCATGCGATTTCTGAAAAAGCCCTTACCGATATCCTATCGAGTTGATTTTTTACAGAAACTCTTAAAACATTATTTTAAAAATA
>JAOTQK010000012.1:4372815-4393797 GCA_025642025.1 Rhododendron ferrugineum
AAAATGGTCTTATGGGCGGTGGGGTCCGGGGGGCGCGCGCCCCAGATGTGTCAGGGGGGGCGCGATTAGAGTTTTGCATAGAAGAAAGCAATAGATAATGACTGCTAAAACTTAAGTACCAGATAAAAGGTCATCAATGTTGGTATCATCAAATAGTAATCCTCCATTACATGCTAAACAAATGTGCCATGATATATACAAAGCAAAGCCTCGTGCACAGAGATTTTCCTTCACCAATATACGAAATCCAGCAATATCTCCCATATACAATCTAACTCCAATTATGAGCCCTAGAAAAGGCTGGCCGAAAGAGGTGTAACAATGATGAGAATCAAGTCAACAAATCAAGTACATTTGAAGCCTCCACACACAGACATAATGATGATGAGAATCAGCGCGATTATGATGCCCAAGACAATCAATTTTATCTTCATATTCTGGAGCCACATCTTCCTCTTTATCTGAGTGCCCTGTTGCCTAAAGTCTTGTGCCTGAAATGCAATCAGCAGAAGAGTAATTATTTTTATTAATCCATCTTGGGATCAATCGATCAAGACATAAATACACATAAGAGTATCAATTATCATATGCCTTCTACCGCAAATGGACAGTTTGGGATTGAAACAAAAGAAGAGGAATGGGAACTTGAGAGGCGCGGGTAGAAGGGAAGGAAAATTGAGAAAGGGTGTTCAATCGCATTAACATTTTGGTGGTTAATAGTACAGTTAATTTACCAAAAGCAACTGAAAACTGGGGCTGGGGGCAGCAGGTAGAGCTGGTATGTTCGGTGTTTGGTGCAAATTATCGGACTACAGAATAAAAAACTTTTCTGAATGATACGGAAGTGATGGTTAGGAAGTCAATTTGAATACACCAACAAAATGATGTCTACATCGTTGAACGTTGATAGAAACACCTCCACAGTTGCATCAGCCCTTAATAAAAGCACTATAAATTTCACAATATGCAACTCAAGAGAACAACAATTGAAACAAGCAGTTGGAATAGGTAAAGATCCTCAACAGTCCACAAGATATACAATTCGCTAGGACTAACCTGAGAACGAAGGTTCTCCGTTTTATCTACCAGCAACTCAATCTTCTCTCCACGGTCAAGAACCTGCACAACAGACAAATTTAATTTAGAGAAATGAAACATTTCAGTCGTTCCACATTTATATTACAACCTTAATAGCTAAGAAACTTAAATATAGATGTATTTGTAAGTTGTAACATGAAGTCCTCACTCCTTAACTGGAAAGTATAGATTGAATTGTTGACTTAAGTTCACAACTCGCTCACTTTTCACAAAGTTTCAAAAATTAACTAAGTTGGATAGTAATTCCACCTTTTTAATGAAAAACTTTAGATCAGTCTAGTTCTACTAGATGCAGTTACAAGCTTATATGCGGTCTAACTATTAATATAAAATACCATAATGCGGCTATATAGAATGCCTTCCAGAACAAGCATTACTAAAGGTAGTAAATATATTCTTGATCTAGAAAGGTGGCCCCTATGCCTCATAAATTTGTATTTCAGAGAAAACCCCGAGCAAAGCCTTCTTACCTTCTCAATGTTTTCCATCATCACTCCCTTGACTTCGGAAACCTGAGCCTTCACCTTTGCAAGCTTGCTTATCTCCTCTGGATGATCCACACAGTAATGCATGTGCTCCTTTAATTTGGACCTTATAGTTGTAAAACAAAACAACAAAAAAGTCTAAGTACTCTAAAGAGAGGCAGAAAAAACAAATCAAGAAAGACGAGAAAAGATACCCAAACTCCTTGTTCAGGCTCTTGGCAACAGCAGTTGCAGCTTTCCCTCCACCATATCTCTTGTTGAAATCATCCTTAACACGGTCCAGAAAGGCAATTGGAATTTGTCTGCCAGCAGACTCAACCGCCACAACACAGTAGGCTGCAAAACCCAAAGTTCAAGAAATATCAATGAGTCTAAATAATTTGCCCAAATGATATAAAACCATTTTCTCTTGATTGCTCAACTAAAAGTCTGATCAGATCTGACAACTTCATCGTCAAGAATGCAGCAAGAAGTTT
The DNA here is from genome assembly GCA_025642025.1 of Rhododendron ferrugineum. Classification (NCBI taxonomy): domain Eukaryota; kingdom Viridiplantae; phylum Streptophyta; class Magnoliopsida; order Ericales; family Ericaceae; genus Rhododendron; species Rhododendron ferrugineum. The sequence goes on from JAOTQK010000012.1 coordinate 4,374,875, forward strand.
GCAGCATATAAAAGACGTAGAAAAAATTGCGCAGTTGACCTAAAAACGACTATACCATATGATACCAAGTTTGCAACTGATAGACTTAATTCCCTGCAGATTAGAGCTACCACCTACCCCTTTGTCTTCTTCCTCAGGGACAGTAACACCTTTCTTTTGGCGAGTTACCAGGAGATATGTTGATGCAGGACAGTGAGAGATTAGAGAGGAGAGAGAGAACACACAAGGGCTCCCTAACTTCACACAACTCTTGTTTTCATTAATCCAAGTCTGATGATTACAACCTTAATCATCTTATTTATAGAGTAACAAACTAAATAAAAGATGAACTCAACCTAGCAACAAATTGATAAAATCCTATCTCTCTCTTCAAGCTAAACAAATCTTATCCTAAAATAAATAACTCCCATAAACTAAATAACTTGTCTACCAAGCACAATTATTGAACCAAAAAGATTTATTCCCACGTGACTTGACACGCAGCTTCCAAAGAGGATTCTTCCGCTCCAACCAATCAAGGGTTGCGCCATCATATGTTGAATCGGGAAAGTATCCAAAATGTGTTTTAAGTTTCTTATCGTTGATCAATTCAAGAAAGATGTTAACATAGAATACCCTTACTACTAGGGACTAATCAGTATAGTCAGTGCAGTCATTGCAAATTAACAGAGGATACAACTTCATAGATTCATTTAGAACAGTTCGCGGAATTGCTCGTCCACGAAGAAAATATGATGGAAACATGCAACTTCTAAAAGAATCTTAACTGAGGTGCAAAGCTCAAAGAAACCTCAAACAACTGGTGTGCGGAAGGACCAGAACAATGGAGCAGACATTTGAGCAAGTTGGCTCAATAACAAAGTATAGCTGTGCAAAGCTCAAGTCCACAATATATGCCTTACAAACCTCTTTAGTTTGTGACCCATGAGAACATTATCCAATAAGTACCAAAGCTAACCCAATGCATCCACACATGACTTGGTCCCATAATTCATTAGGCAATTTCCACATTGGCAACAACATTGGTCTGTCAACATAAAATGTTCGAATTATTTGCTTTCCTCTACTTCATGGAGCTTTGGGTATCCAACCTCAGCCCACTTAGTATAATCATAAAGCTAACAAAGAGATCTACAGGGGCCTTCATAGGTTAAGAGGACAGTATTGATGAAACAACAAAACCAACAATGAACCTCTACCCCAACACCCCCTTACCAAAGAAAGGACGATCTACCAATCACATAATTGTACTCCCAGAATATGACGTCCTAGGGGCTTTTTATCGGATTGGATTGCAGTGCACAATGAATTGGGATTCCTATTAGTCCAGGTGATTTCGGGCCTCGTGATCATTTATGATCAAGAGGATGAGATTCAAGAGACCCGTTTGGAGTTGTTGCAAGGTGGAACCATGTAGAAACAAAAAAAAAATCACAAAAAAAGGGCATGCTGGTTGGGCCTTTTCTTTGGTATACCACGAGAAAATCTTTACCTTTTCCAACTTTCCAAATAATTTTCTCCAATCCAAGTTAACTATTGCCATTCCTATCTAGGCCTGATCTAATACTTTGCATTTTACATCTCATTTAAACTGACAAAAGAACAACCCTTCCATCCACAAACCATATTTGAGAAACTTTCTTACCCGCAACATCCCTAATCCCAACCAAATGTGTGTACGGTAAAACTCAACAATCAATATAGATTTACCAACATCCGAATAACAGCCTCCTTTTTTTATATAATATTTTGTCTATTCTTAACTTAGTTCCCTTTACATTCAAATCGTTTTACTTTTCCTCATCGTTTTGACGTAGAAAGCTGGAAAAGCCATAAACATATACCAATATGCAACAAAAAAAATCATGAAAGGCAACAACAAAAGCTGAAAACTTCCATTGTTCTTTCCCTTGCATTGTTTTTTATTGGATATCTTTCAATTGAATCCTTTTTCTCAGGCAGGCCCTTTGGTAGTTGATAGGGAGAGAACATAATGGGTTGTGATTTCTCACCAAATCTCACCAAACTGGTGAGATACAAAAATGAACTAATATAAAAAAAAAAAACCCCATCTTCTTGCTTCATTTCCCATCCTTCCTCACCAATTTTCACCTATTTTATTTATCCAAACAAGTGACAGCATTCTTCTTTCTTTCTGTTCCCATCCATTCTCACTATCCAAAGGTCCATAAATATTTCTCCCATAATATCTATTACTCTTTCCATCCCGTAAAGTTGGTCCCCCAGGAAACTATGTGCAATTTCGAACTTAAAAACAATGTATTTATTAAAATAAAATTTCAATTTTTTTGCACCATTCACTAGATCTCATCGAGATCTATAAAACAAGACCATATTGCAAAAAAATTATCTCGGTAAGTACATTATTTTTAAGCTGAAAAATTGCCCTTTATAGTGTGAACGTCATTTTTGAGGCTTTCTTCCCCAAATTACCCCTTTAACCATCTAGAGAAACTGCCGAGAGGGAAAAAACTGCCATCCCAAATTTCTTCTCTCCTCTTTTCACCCAAATTTTAATACACATTAATCCCAATTCAAGATCTTTCTCTTTTCATCTTTCGCCTAATACCATTCGCGCACAGGGTATCATTTAATGAAAACAGTTGACTAAGCACCAAGGTTCTCAATACCGTACCAGCTAGAGTACCTGTTTTCCTACTTGTATGGTACGTACGGGTACCAGTAAGATATCGGGTACTGTTTCGACTTTATCGCTATTAGTGGTATTGATTGGTACCGTCCGTTATCAGAAGAACAAAATAAATTTATACGTAGTCCCGTACTGTCAGGTATTGATTGGTACCGTACGGTATGGACCAGTACAAGCCGGTACCGACGTATTTGAGCCAGGACGAAATTAAAGGTGGAGGATACCGGATTGGTCGATACCGGTACGTACTGGCCGGTATGATACGGGATTCAAAACCTTGCTAAGCACCAAATGTTTCCGAATCACGAAACCGACCAATGTAAAAACGGATCGCATCAGAGACTCAACAGAAACGACGAAAAATGAAAAGAGTTTTAATTACGTACTGAAACCGTTTTCGACGAGGTAGTTGAAGGTGTGGCCGTCGCAGTTGTAGGTGAAGCGGTTGTTGGTGGCCGGAAGCTTCTGGAGGCATTGCGACGCGATGCTCGTGAAATTCCCCGTGAACTCCGTGTACTCGGCGAGGATCACCGTTCCTCGCGCGACGAAGCTGTAGATCAGCGATTGTTGGCCCATTTTCCTTCCTCTTTTTTTTTTTTTCCCTTTAGGGGAAAAAGAAAACCTGATAACCTAAACGTTGAAGAATGCAGAGAGAGAGAGAGAGAGAGAGAGAGAGAGAGAGAGAGAGAGAGAGAGAGAGAGAGAGAAGCGAGGGTATCGGAGGGAGGTAAGCTGGATTTGCGGTGTGTATATTTGGGGAAGGAAACGATGGGCGAGAGAGAGAGGAGAGAGAGAGTAATGGAAGGATCTCGATTTGGGTTACAGTCAAAATATAGCCGAAGAATTGGAAGTTTGAAAATTATGCGATGTGACAATACTCTTCTCTGAATAAACGTCCAGCGTCCAACGCGCAAGTTTAGACTTTTAAAGAGATGTATTTTTTCAAAAAAAGAATCAAATTTTTTTCACAAATTAATAAATATCAATGAGTTTTGTTAAGTTGTGAATTTTTTTTTTAAAAATTAAACGAAAATAATACTTCTTTTTAAAAACCGGAGTTTTCACACCGAACATTTATTTAGGGACGAGAAGTATAGATTTATACAGTTTTTGTTTTTTGATCGGTGAGTTTTATAAGAAAAAGTCGACAAACACATGCGTCAAGAGTCGTTTGATGATGCATGTGAGATTATGTGCATCAAAACGACTTCGGACACAATTTTGTGTATGGGATTGTATTTTAAAGCTGTGTAGATAGCAATAGCAATATAGCATCACTCAGAGAAGATTTTCAGTGCCGAGCTTGGCACATCCGGACCATCCATTTCGGTTTTGGACGGCTCGGATTTTGAAGAAAGAAAGAGGAGACACTAAGAGTGTTTCAATTTAGGCCCGGATGTGTTGCTCGGACACCATATCGGCCATGTAATGTGGTACCCACCCAGCATCCAAAAATTTTTCCATCACTCGTTTTTTGTATGATGAACAAATTGTCAGTCAGTCAGTATTCACGCGGCTCTTTTTTGAAGATTTGAAAGTTCAGGGGGTTAGATTTTTCCAATTATACCAACCTCCCCTTTTGCTGGTGATTGTTTCTTTTCTTCCAAGGCGTGACAACACACCTCAACTATTTTTGGATGACCAATTCCACCGTCCAATAGATAGGGTCCGTTTGAAGTCGAGACAAGTCTCGTATGAGTTGTCTTCACAAGATTTGATATCACCGAAGAAGATTGGAACTTTAAGACCTAAGAGGGAGCAACTCAACAACCCAATTCTCAAGCCTTGACACACACCTAGGCCAAACTCTTTAAGTTTGTTGTTGTTGTTTGTGTTTTTTTTGGATACAGCAAGGTGTCCAGACCAATACGCACACCCCGACTAATTTTTGAGGGACCAATTCTAATGTTTGGAGAGGTCCATTTAAAGTCGAAGCAAAATCCCAAACGCATTGCCCCCACACGAGTTTCGAACAAAAGATCTAAGAAGTAAATTCCTAACTGTCAAGCATTGACCACTAGGACAACTCCTTTGAATTTGTGGGTGGTGTTGGTTTGCCGATTTTAAGCAAGACCAAGGGGTTGGCCTTGTGTTTGTGACACTTCCTTGCCAGCTAAAATGTCTGGGTTTGAGTCTTATCGTTGCGAATTGTAACACCACCCTTCCCCTATCCCTCCTATCGATTGAAAACAACCCCCCCCCCCCCACACACACACACACACACATTTTAAGCAAATAAGACGCTAAACCAAGCAGAAGGTGTTTTTGGATCTTCAGTTTATTGTTGTAGTAACTCACCCTCTTTCCCTTAGAGATATATATATATATATATATATTTTAAAATTTATTTTCTTAGACAAATCCAAAAACCAAATATAGCCCTAGGCATCATCCACTTCAAACAGTAGTTGTAGCAACTGTATGAAGTTTGCAGCAGACACAAAAATGCAGTCAAGGCTTAATGTCACAAGAAATACTACTGATCTCTCTAACTTACAAACACCACGGTTCGAATTCGCACACCGACTCGAGAAATAAACCGCAAAAATTGTTCTAACATTACATACATACATGTATCAGTATGTCCTACACTTTCAAGTTACAGCACCTTACAACAGAAACTCTCCGGTCTTTCGCAGCATTTTTTAGAATACACATGGAAGCAGATTTTCAATTTAGTCACAAAACAATCTCCTCACCTCTTTCATTTTTCCCCTAGAGAGAACCACCACTAGCAGTAGAATTGTCACTTGGGGGACTGATAGATATCCAGAGCAAAGAGACTGTAATGGAAACCAGCCCTGCCCAAACATAGATGATGGTAGGCATTTTCCCTTTCCTCCCCATCAACCCTTTGGCAAATGGGTACATATGAGCCAGCACCCAGAAACTGAAAAACGCCCCGCCAAAAAGCTTGCTCCACTCCGGGATGACGCTGTAAATAGTCCTCGCGGATGCCATGATCAGCGCGACGAGGTTCACCACGATTATAGTCAACGGCATCAGGAACAGGCTCGTCCACTTCACGACGTACAGATCCGCGTAGATGTCGTCTTCATCCTCAGCTGTCGATTTCGTTGTCAACTTGAAAGAGATCTCGATTCCAGCTAAGACCTTTAGGAGCCCTTGGATAACCGCGACGAGGTGGGCGCTACTCCCACCTATGACCCAAAACTGCTCATTTCGCCACCACTCCTCTAGTGCAATACCGGACCATTTCACTTCTAGAAGGGATAATAGGATAAGACAGACGGTTATTAGGAGGAGGTACGAAAGGAAGGCGATATTAAGGCTTTGCACGATGAATTTTCCGGAGAAGAGGGACAAGGCTGGAAGGAAGCAGTACACTACAAGGAAGATGGAGGTGAAGGGGTAAACGCCGACGTTGAAGTAGGCGATGCGTTGGAGGAACTTGAGGCGGCGGGTGGCCAGGAGGGGGTTGTTTCGGGAGAAGAAAATCTCGACAGAGCCTGTGGCCCAACGGAGCACCTGGTGGAGTCGGTCGGTGAGGTTGATGGGTGCCGTGCCACGGAAAGCATCCCTCTTTGTAATGCAGTAGACAGACCGCCACCCGCGGTTGTGCATTCGGTAGCCGGTGACCACGTCTTCCGTCACCGATCCGTAGATCCAGCCAACCCGGTCCCCCCATTCTGTCTTGTCTTCGTACCTATGTCGAAGCATCAAAATTAAACACCAAAAGATTGTGGGTAAACACCAAAAGCCACTTTTTCGGATTTGTGAGAACTGTTTTTGCCCTATGGTGGATAAGAAAAGACGATTTGAACTTTATCCCAGCAAAACCAAACAAAAATACCGAACACATGGTCAATCCTAATAATGGGTAGTCATCAACACAGATGCATGCAGAATTTTCCCTAAACCTGAATTAACACTCGTCTTGCAAAGTTCCTGTCATGCGAATGGTGAAAGGGATTCTAAGTTAAGCAATTACCAGCAGGAGATGACGGCAACGGCCTCAGCGACAGTGGGGGCATCAAGTGGAGGGCGCGGAATGAGCAGTGCACCAGGAGGCCGTCCGTTCTTCACAGAAATGTGATCGGCAAGTGGACGTCCCTGATACTCACAAATGGGTATAGACTCTGCAAACATGGTTGAATTCCCAAATTTTTTGGGCAGGGTAAGGTCAGGATGAGACGTCAAGGGCAGTGTGTCCGAGTCCTCATCAGTCTGCATTGGAATGTTTGAGGCCCGTGACTTGTTTTGCCCGACAATACCCAAGTACTCGTTGGCCCGTGGCGGGTTAAAACCGTAGAGAGCATAGCGCCGAAACATGCAGCCGGTCCCAACATATACAGGACCTTGGAGACCATCCAGAGCTCTCATGTTCCCTGTTGTGCAAGCAAACAGAATACATACCCGAACTTCAGTTAGTAAGAAAACAAAATTTATCCAGACAGCAATGATACTTTCTATTGATATGGTAACAGCTATGATACATGGAATTGGGTACAGTTTCAGGTGCGGGTATGGGTCTAAGTGTCAAGTCCATCTAGTTTTCATTTCGGGACAAGGAGACAAGCCAAAATATTCATATTCCTTAGCATTCTTCTATTTTCCACGATAAATGGTCTCAAGTCTTAACAAAGGTGCCTTGAGGCATTTGATGTATAAATAGGAGTCATATGCAATTATGCATAGCCCATGATAATTTTGAATTACCTATATGTTTGCTAGGTGTATGTCCAATTAAACACGCCATTATGTGAGTGTCGAGTGTGCAACACGGGACAGTTCAAAAAAAAAAAAAGTGTGCAACACGGGTACCACCTTCTATGATTGAAAAAGTCCATGTACCTTAGATGAAAAGCATAGTTGGAGGAAGAAATAATAAATAATCAACTAAGAAGTTTATGGTGGTTGGGGGATACAGAAAGAAGCTATATTGGTGCATTGGACGAGGCTGGAATACGTATTTGCAGGACTATGCTACCAGTTAAACCATAACCCCTTTGTGAATATCTTGATCATGACATAGTTTTATGACAAACGAGCAACAGATTCTAGTGAGGATGCATCTTATTGATAGGCAGGGAATGCAAGTATGATTCCAAATCATATATCTAGATCATGCATTTGTTGGGAGATTTAATGAAGGCTTTTCGAGTTCACTATCTTCTTATCTTTCCACAAGTACCTCTACAAATCCATACCAAATATAAGCTAAAGTAACAAAGCGGGAATGCATGCACAAGCTTGCAAAGTGTGACGTTTTAACTCTCTGAAATCCAAGAAGTGCAAAGAAACTTCTCCTTCTCAATGGTGTTTTATCTTTTTACCCATTTCTTTAAGTTTTCATGGTGCGTTTTGGGCTAATAGGTGCTTATCAACCAGTGAAAGTGCTTTTCATTGCCCCATGTTAAATGGAATGCCTTAAAACCATTTGATTAGGACCAACAAATGGTTGATCTTGGTCTTGTATCCTAACATTGACATAAGAGGATATTCAAAGAATTTACTGGACTCTATGGACAAATTTATAAGGACAACTTAGGAAGAGGATTGTAGTTGCACCTATTCAGGAAGAGCATCAGAATTTATATGCAAAATTAGAGAACACTGAGAACTTGCACCAAAATGATGGACAGAGGATCTTACCATCAAAGAAGACAGTGTTATGGTTGGCATATCGGTCAGAGGGATCAATCCCTTCAAATCTCTGGGGAAACTGTATGTAGCAAATCCGGTCACCACCACGGTCCATCATGAAGCACATTCCTTCTCTGATCGCCTTGCAGTTGTATACATAATGATCACAATCCAAGTTGAGTATAAATGGGCCATTAGAGAGTATCGCCGAAGCTCTAACAAGGGCATTCATGGCTCCGGCCTTCTTGTTGTGGTCATAACCAGAGCGTTTCTCACGTGAAACGTATGCAAACATTGGAAGCCTAGTGTCAATGCCACTGAAGTCCAGCTTCTTCTCGTTTGGGTGACCCATCACCGGATCATGATCTGGAACCTTGCTCATCACCTACACGGAGTCAATGTCAGAATATCTGAAATATCTCACATAGGAATATCTTGAGTTCAAACATTTGTAAGATAACAATGGTTTCTCCGATTATTAAAAGTAGCTCTTAAACTAATATGTTGTTTTGCACAAAGAAAAATGTTGTTAAACTAAATTGACACCACAATGACATGTTAGTTTTGCACAAAGGAAATTTTTGTTACACTAAATTTCCACCACAATGATGTGAAAATGACAGTTTTGAACATTATATTCAAGCCCATTTGGTGTTTGCCTCATCATTCAGTACTGATTTTGTTCAACTTTTTGTTTGCATACACTTGTCACACAAAGCCCAAAAAGCGGGTAATGCTATAAAAAGGAATTTCGTACAAACTTTTCATACAGAATGATGTGCCATTTTGGTGATACTTCATTTCTAAATAGAATGCATAATCTCGTGGCTCATTATTTCTAAGAAGCCTCTGCCAAGTGTCAAATCATTGCGTTGGAGTTCTAGGTATAGAAATTCTGTCTGTGATTCGAGGAGGGATTGGTTCCCCTGGGATTAGTCGAGCTGTGCATAAGCTGGCCCCGTACACCCTGAGATATCAAAAAAATTCTGTTTGTGTAACACTTTTTTAAATTTAGAGGGCGACGGTGACCAATTTTGTTACACCTTTTGTCTACCATCCTATATGACACGCTTACCTACAACTGTCAGAAACAAGTAGACCTGTATTGAGGCTTTTCTTCAAGCGGCTACGGGTGTGTCAGATTAAACGGTAAACAAAATGTGGTAAGAAGATGTGATCACTGATTCACTATAGTCTATAACCGTACAGCAAATAGATGAACTCTCTCCCTCTCCCTCTCCCCCTCCCATTCTCACCTGTAGAATTCCAGCATGGTCCCCCTTCGAGTGATCGGCCGTTGAGTTGTACCAGGTGCCAGGCCAATGGGTCCCATCAGCCATCCAAGTGGCCTTGGTGACCTTTATCGGCTGATCTGCAGGGAACACTCCACCATTCTTCTCCCTAGCAGCCTTTTTTTCTTGCATTTCCTCCTTTGAATTGTACATCTCGCACCGCTTGCGGATCACATCCGGCAGCCCATTGATCCGGACCTTGAACTCGTCGTATTCCCTCTTGATCCAACGGCGGTCCTTGACAAAATCATGACGCTTCTTGTTCTTAGTTGGGTCTGTTTTAACACTGAAGTAACTGTCTGGATTCCTAGGCTCAATGTTGTGTTTCCGGCAGAAGGGCACCCAATCCTGTCAGAAATTTCGGAACATTATTCCCCATAAGCTTGGAAATATATTCAAAGGGCACTAATGAACTTAGTAATAGACCCTCCAGAAAACTAGGAGATAACAGGAAAATATAACTCTAAATAAAGAGTAAAAGAAAATAACCGATTAGCTTGGACACAAAAGAATCATGATAATCTTATTTCTCCTTCATGTTTGGAAATTAAGGGGATAAACATATAGAAAAGAGTGAGTTGTCCACTATTCTGTCTAGAAAGATACCATAGAGAAACGAGAAAGGAAAAAGGGAAGCTTCATAAGAGCAGGAAGAACACCAGTGAGTGCTAACCCCTTATCTTTTCTCTCCAAATCTACTCACTAATGGAGAGATTCAAAAGGTGGGCTTTAGAAACTCTTTCTTTCCATTTCTCTCTCAAAAATACTATCCATGCATGCGATCTGTGAAGAGACTATACTTTCATTTCTTCTCTCTCCAAATCACTGAATTCAAACAGGTTGTAAGAGTATACAAAACTAAGGTACAAGACTCAAGTAGTTGCTATTATTTCTATAGAGAATGATTGTCTGGCTATAAGTGACTGACATATTGGACTGCCATCGGATGGTAATAAAGTGAACAACCCATTGCCCAATGCACTGCTGCCACATTTCTCAGTTTTGACCCATAATCGGTGTGTTTCATTTCTTTCTTTCACAAGTTCAAATTATCTTTAAGAAATGAGTAATGAAAGTAACAAAACCTCAGCGAATTTGACAGCCTCAGCCATGGCCTCAAAGGTAAGGATGGCACCACCATCATCTGATATGTAAATAGAGACCTTCTCAACCGGATAATCCACGCCAAGTATAGAAAGTATAGTATTGGCAGTGACCAAAGGGGGTTCTTTCTCAGGGTCGGCAGTGGAGATGAACACGTCAACGCCTGGTAAGTCAGACCGGCCATGAGGGTTTGATGGAGAGGGGGTCTCGAACTTTTCGCGGAGGGCAGTGAGGTCAGTTTGGCGGTTTATGGGATTGACCTTGGGGAGTATGTCGAGAACCCATGAGAAAGCGAACCAGCACTCACATACAATGGACATTCCCCATAACCACATGGCCTCCTCGTTCGGGTTTCGAATACGCCATGTTAGGAAGAAACACAGTATTATAAGGCGTGTCACAATAAGTAGCCTGTTGAAAAAGAGAGAAAAAAAATAAGCAGGATTCCAATGGTATATAGATTTCTTTGGAACAAGAATTTGTAGAGATATCTATCAAGGAGATATATAAATAAATTTTACTTCTTGAATTGTTTTCTTCTTATCTTTTTTTTCCATCTCGTTTTCCTTCCATAACCACCACTATATATGTATGATCCATGCACGGTCGTATGGTAAATGAGTGCAAATGGATGAATAGCTCGTTCATCTGATAGAGCTCGGGAACTGTAAAACAGTGCTGATTTTTGTGTAGGTTTTGGTGTATAAGAGCAACTACAATAATGCTCCCTTCATTCTCCTAATGTAAGCAAAAAAGTGGATTCCTTTTTAGAGAAACGTCGTTTCAAATAGATTCAAAATGCTCCTCATTCTCTCCCTAGTATGATTAAATGCTTTTCTTCCTTCTTTTCCGGACTTCAAACATTTTAAGTTTCCAACTACCTTCGCACCTATCTCCTCCATCTTTAAGAGGCATTTTTAATTCAAATACAATGATAAGGTGTGTGAAAGTTGATTCAGAAACTATGACTAATCCCAGCAAAGAATCCGCATGCACTTTCAAGTTTCCATGCTTGCATTCGCACAATGCATGTGTAATGTGTCCGTATTGTTGGATTCACACATGAGAGGGACTCAAGAGAGACTTGAGTGACAAGGCCCCCACCTTAGTCGCTGGAGTTAATCACTCCTTGGCTGTATTACCCCTCCTCCCCTTTATATAGATGTATGTAGTGAGCTGAGAGTGTTTGCGGATGTACAGAGAGGGTGAGAGCAGAACCGAAGCGTGAGAGAGAGTAGTGTTCACGCTCGTAAGTTTTAACTCCTCCACTATTTTCTTTCGTATTGAAATAGTGTTTTTTCTCTATGGAGTGTATGAGAAGAAAAAGATGAATAACAGAGAAAACCCTAGGTTTTTATTTTTCCTCACCAAAAGCAGACAAAACCTAGGTTTCAAATACAAATGACAACTTTCCCAAATCCTCAATGGAAATTCATCTTCTCCTATCCCAATTAAATTTCTCTGTGGAGAGGGCATTCCAGCCAAACTCATGTTATATCTTTGTGTTTTTGTGTGTGAGATCCCTGATCCTCAATACATGTACACGCACAAAAACAGAAGAAAAAGATGAATAACAGAAAAAAAACCCTAGGTTTTTAATTTTCCTTACCAAAAACAGAGAAAACCCTAGGTTTCAAATACAAATGACAACTTTCCTAAATCCTCAACGGGACGTCATGTTCTCCTATCCTTGTTAAGTTTCTCTGTGGAGCGGGCATTCCAGCCAAACCATATTATATCTTTGTGTTTGTGTGTGTGTGTGTGAGGTCCCCTATCCTCAATACATATATACACACAAATCATAACTTTCACGCACAAATACACACTCTCGCACATTTACGCGACAAGCAATGATAAACGAAGAAAAGGCAGAATAGCAGAGAAAACCCTAGGTTTCAAATACAAATCACAACTTTCCTAAACCCTCAACGAAACGTCATGTTCTCCTACAATAAAACCCAAATTTCTGAAGAATACTAAAAGTAAAAAGCGGATAACATAGAAAACCTAAGCTTCAAATCCAAATCACAAATAAAACCACAGTCATGTACAAATATCCCCAAATTTCTTCACCAAAAATCAAAGTTGAGAGAGAGAGAGAGAGAGAGAGAGAGAGAGATACCAGAGGTGTTAGTGGTGGAGATGGAGAAAAAGCGTGAAAACGAAACCCTAGCTGGCTGTGTTCTGGCGCGAGAGAGAATAAAGCCGTTGGTTAAATTATTATTTTTTTGGTTGGTAGTTGGAAAATTACTCTGACACGCCTGATCTTTGCAATAATGACAGAAGACTCCCTGATAAGTTTCTTGAATGACACTCACCTCCAATGTCAGACTTGTTGCTATGGAATAATTATTCGTGGACGCTCCAGAGTCTGTGGAATTTTCACGTGGTACTTCAAACTAATCGCGAGGAGAAAAATTTGTGGGCTAGACCTCAACAATTGCATTGGTTTTGTTGTTTTAAAAGAACAATCACCTCGACAAATCCTAACGAAGGAGGAGAGACCCACATAAACTCTACACACGTTTGGCCCTGTCTAGTGAACACTAAGATTTGTCCCTCAAATGAATCAATGTATCGGGTCAGATTATGAATTATAAAAGTAAAAAACCTCCTAGTTTAAGACTGGCAAATTGGTTAGTAACTCTTCCCCAGAAAAGTTTCATTTTAATCCAGACCATTAATTACTGAGACAGATGATCTAGATGGTGCACAACACACTGCACAGCACAGTCCCTGCTTCCGTGACAAATGGGAACGACAAAAATAGAAAGAGACAACCACCCTACCAATGCTGGAAGCCTTGTTTCTTCTCTTTCAACATATTGTTGAAAGCCTAATTTCATGCTCAATTCAATGACTTTTTCCAACTGTTTTAGTGCTGGTTATGTACACGTGCAAATAATCTATGGATTCATCTGGATATATGTATAGTCTTTATGTGATCACATTGTAGGTTTGCACAAATGGTGTGAACAAATTCTAGGTAGTGTGGTGATAAGAAGAAAAAAAAGGTAGTGTGATGGTGGTTCTGGCTCCTCCCGGCCTGCCATTGGGAATTTCGCGACATTCAGAAAGCCGTATGCTTTGGAAGCCGGGAGTTTCAGGTTTAATACCGATATTTTAGCAACAAATCCAATTTTCTGCAGTTGGCTGTCGTGGTAGAGAATCTCAAGTCTCCGTTGTAAGTCTACCAGTGTGATAAGAAAGAAAGAAACAGAATAGTAAATGTTTATGACTGGTTTCATGAATTACGGTCAACAAACAGTACAAACTGCGAGGTACATTGGATGAAATTTCTGTTGATCGATAAAAATTTGAAGGTTTGCACCTGTAAGGGCTGAGAATTGCTGCTGAAATCTTAACTTTCCGAGTGAGAGGCTTCCAAGGCTTGTCCATAAAATCAGACCTGCTCATTCCAGTTTCGTCAAATGAATTCTCATCGTCTTGCCAATAAGCATTCCCAATACCATACTTCCCCTTTGTCTCAAACAACCAACGGTTGTGATCGAAATCCCCCGTTTGGCTCCTCAGCAGCATTGATTTATTGTTCGATTTCATCAGCGACATCCGACGGTCCAACTTCCCACCGCCGCCACCGCCGCCCTCCTCCTCCCCTACGCCCCGCCTCGTCATATCTACCCGATGAGATTCCACGCCGAACCGGCTTGTTGGGCCGTACGGGCCTGGCCCATCGGGCTTGTCGCCCGAGGGAGCTGGGCCTGATGAGCCTGCAGGCTGGTTATCTGGGGTTGGCGGCATCATGACGGTATAATTAATGTAATCGTTGGGGCCTGCGAACTCGCCTGACATGTCCAAGTCATCCTCGCGGGACAGGCTGACGACGCGGCCGCTTGAAGTCCGGCGAGCGAATTTCACCGCCTGTGGCGGCCGGTCGGGGGCGGAGGAGGAGGAGGAGGAGGTAGAGGATGAGGTTTTCTTGGGGCCTGTTGACGTGGCCATCTTATTTTTTTCTCTTTTTTTTTCCCCTTGATTCAAATCAAATTGGCTTATGACAAGGCTATGAAAGTGATTGAATGTGGGTGAGAGAATGAGAAGCATAAAATGATCTCTTAATTTTCATTTCCAAAATTTTTGGAAAGATTACAACAGATTCTCAAAACACAAAGTTTTGAGAAATGAAGATCAGAAAATATTTTCAGGTGAAAAGTGAAAGGGTTACTGTGCAATGGCTGGTTGGAAAAAACAAAAGGCTAAAATTAGGCAAGATGCGTTCAATGGTCCTCATTTCGGGTCTCGACTTACTTTCTCTATGGAAAATGTTCTTCCCTCATTTCACGCAATGCCTCTCTCTCTCTCTCTCTCTCTCTCTCTCTCTCTCTCTCTCCTGAGTTGTTGCCCCAAGAGTTTGAGATTCAGGTTCACAGATAAAAACTCTTATCTAATTTTTTTTGAAATTGCTGTGTCCCAGAGAGCAACTCCATTGAACTGCACCACCAGGGGTTGTAGCGTAGTGGTAAATGGCTTACAGGTTCAAGGTAGGTTTGAGTAGTGCAAACAACGACCTCGTGAACCTTGCCCTCCTGCGAAGCCCGGATGTGATCCACTAGCCCTTGGTGGTGCGGTAGAAAAAACTAGGAGTGATTGGTCCCTCACAGGACTGCCACAAGTCTAGAGTCCTTGTGTTCATGCCCAGAGGAGGTTGCCATAGCCGGTTGATCTCTCCTCCACCCTATTTGAGCAGGGGGAAAAACCTCCAAGTACTGCTGGTTGTTGGTATTAAAATGACATTGTAAAAACTATTGTTTGAGCTTACTACAGTGTTAAAAAACTAAAAATTATCAATGAATCTGCACCGATTTAGTATCATTTTGGCACAATCTCGAATACTAACATTGTATTAAACCCTCCTCATTTTTAAAGGGGAGTGATTTTGCCACTCCCCAAATTGTTAACGGCACTCCCAGTGGCAAAATCACTCCCCCTTTTGAATACTAATCAAATGGCTTACAAAATGGGACAAGTTTGCCAGTTTGGCTTTTGTCATATTCTTCAAATTTGGCACCAAGATAATATTGCCAAAACTTGACATGAATTTAACACAACAATGGAGAAAGGCCAGACTGTAATCAAGCTCCTGACAATTGTATAGTACCCCTTTCAACTATTCACCCGCTATTGCAACTACTAGCATAGAAGAAGATCTGTGTGAACTACTAGTATAGAAGATCTGTTTACACGCACGGCTACATATATAACAAGTTGTCTCTGACCTTCGTCTCACAACCACAAATAAACTTGTAGCTTCGGGCCCTGGCTTGAACTACTCAGGACCATTGCTTGCATGACTTTCGCATACGAAGCAATGTGCAAGCCATATAGCACCTTCCCTATTTCTTCGTCATGGTATTAGTTGGGGGTTCCCTTCTCTTTAATAAGAGTTCTTCTTTACCTAGGAGAGCGATAGATGGGCTACCTCGCACTTCTTACATGGTGAATGGAATTTAAGCATGTGCTAAGTGACTGGAGCTACCAGTCTTGATGCTGGTTAGCTTTCAAAACAAGAGTCCTGCATTTTTATCTGGGGAGTTTTTACTTGTTAGCAGCCGCAGCCTTTTCAAGGCTACTACCATTCACAAGAACAATACCGCGGATAAACTTCCAAACAAAATGCCTGATTAACCGAATCAACATATTCAAGTAGGCCTTCAATATTGCTACAATCATCTTCCCCATTTGAACCCAACAGACTTCGCAGTCTTATATCCGGATTTTACAGTATACCGGCCATTCTGAGTAAAAAACCACACAAACTTACCAGAAAGATTAGATACATGAAGAGATATCTCAAACATAAGAGAAGGATGGTCCATGTTAAAGCCACCACCTCTAACAAACTCCTCCTTCGATTGCTGGAAATTAAATTTATAACCCAATTACCCCCTACAAAGACAAAAACACCACGAATTAACATAGTAAATTGCTATCAATTATCATATCTATGTTTCAACACGAAGGTACCATCAAAAAGCTTTACATGTTCTCCAAAAAAGAGAGGGGAGGTTTTACAAGCACACCCACGAGAATGATAAAAAACACACATACCCGGAAGAAGAAATACCTACCTTGATACATGTATGAACAATGCAGTCGCCACAAACAAACATAAAGTTTTGTTCAGGAATTGGATTTAGGCCGAACGTCAATGCCTTCAATAATGATACCACTTTTCCGTCTACCTCGTTCGCCCGCCATCAACCCCATCACTACTTCACCACTATCTCCTTTACCAATGAAAAACTCTCCCAATTCAACCTCCATCCACTTGTCCATTCTTTTCTGCGGAAGTCGTCTCGTTGATGCTCTCATCTCAGGACCAGATAGGCTCCGTTTCAAATAAACAATGTTCATCTGTCTCGTGGATGATCGCATCTTCATCTATATCTCCTCTTTCCCCAATAAAACTTACAAACGCGTCTAGTGGTAGATAATCAAACCCATTGCTACTTCTCCTCATTTGAAACACAAGGTACACTACATAAGTGGTTTTTGGGGACAACAGTTGAGCCTCTATTTTGACTTCAATACAAAACCAACACACTTTCAAAAGATGGGCCACCTCCGAGAATCAGCATGTTCTAAAGACATGCATAAGACTTAAATGCACACAAAAAGAGGAATTAGGATCTTCGCATGTGGTGATCTCATGTGAGGAGAAATAGAACCTACCAAAGTCACATCATTGTGACCCAACCCGTTTATTTTGTAGTTCCCTATGTCTAAATCATCTATGCAAAATATCAGGATAGTTGGATTTAAGCCGAATTGTATTTGTCTCGAGAGGAATAGATAGTCAACTTTGAAATGAACTGTCAAATTTCTAATCGCTTATTGATTTCTTAAGACCAAATATGATTTCTTGAGATTGACTATCAATGTACACAATAAATCGATTATTTGCATAAATGATTTACACATCGAGACTTTTAAAATCAAGGCTTAGATCATCAAAAATTGGACCGCGGCAGGCCCCATTTCTCCTCACATGAGAATCACATGGGAGGGTTCTGGTTCCTAAAAGAGTAGAGGTGGGGGACCTTGATTGCGGTAAAGACACCCATTCCCAATTTTCTGGAGAACTTCCCTGTATGATTGCAAGCTCCCGGGCTGCTAGCATAAAACACTTTTTGGCACTAGCTTTATCTAAAGCGAAGCTCTGGTACAAGAGAAGCAAGACTCTTGAATTAATATTAGAGCTAATCAAAAATAAATAAATAAATAAATAAAGAAGAGAGAGAAAATGACAAGAACTGTTGAAGCATAAGGTTAATAAGTACTGTAAGTAAAAAGCCACCCCAACTGGCGCCAAAATTTAGCAAAATTCAATTATTGTTTAGAATTCGCTGTAGCATTATCACCTAAACTAATACTCCCAGTCCCTCCGACCCATTTTCAACTTAAAATAAAAAAGCCACAAGGGTAGCTACTCACTTTTACTAAGTAAGGCCTCATTCGGCTAAGGTTCTTATTTTGTAAGTATTTATTTTTTGTTTTATGGGACAGACCAATTTTCTAATAATACATCATTTATAATTCAAAAAATAAGTACTTATTTCCATTAGCGGAAGGGAGCCTAAGTTTTATCGGCGTATTTCTCACCAAAAAATAGTCCGCTAACACCGGATATTGGTTTCTTGTTTATTAACTAGTATTATACCCGTCGATGAACAAGAAAATAAGAGAAAAGTGGGAATTTTTTTATCCCGTGTATTTCGAACGGGCACAATGCGAGTGATTAAGTGTGCATGTGTATACATCTACGTCTATACAAGACTGAGACTGAGCATATAGAAATGGTGAAATCAGGGTTACCAATTTGCCGCCGTCGAGGAGAATAGGACAGTCGGCCAGGCGAGAGTAGAGTTGCTTCTTGGCGGAGGAAGGCACGGGGGATACCGACCCCGATAGGATCGCCGCGTGATCGGACGGCAGGAATCTGTCCCACACGGCGTCGGAATCGGCGACGGACTTGAACCCCTTGGAGATCGCCGACGACCGGCACGCGTCCCGAGGAGATGTCAGAGAGAGAATGTCCGACACGATGCCTCCTGGCAACGCCGAGGGAAAACCCATCCCCTTTCTCTCTCCTTCCCCGCTCACTGTCTTGCGCTGACTTTAGGGGTGTTCCACTTTTGAAGAAGCTGACTTTAGCAGCTCGTTTGGAACGTGTGATTCCGAGCGATAAGAAAGGAGAGGGTGAGGAATCCGACTCTCTCCCACGTTTGGGA
>JAOTQK010000012.1:4444928-4457176 GCA_025642025.1 Rhododendron ferrugineum
ATTTTATTTGGAGATTAACCTAGGCTTGGGAAGACACACACACACAGTCTCTCTCTCTCTCTCTCTCTCTCTCTCTCATGAGGAGCCCACAAAATACGAAGGCAATTGTGCATTCGACTTTACGAGGAGAAACTGAAAGGAGGAAACATTGTGTTGAAGAAAGAAGGCTAAAATTGGCAATTTTTTTAACTATTTGTGTTATCTTGACCTTGTCTATTTTTTCGGCACGTTTGCCAGTTCCAGCACCACCCGCTACCATTTTTCGATGACTTAGAGTCTTCGCAGCCTACTTAGTGCTTGTAGTTTTTGTAGGCCTACTGATTGCTTATAGTCTTCTTCAGCCTACTGATTGGTGCTGTTAACGTTCCCGTTCCCATCTTTTTCCTTTACCTTCATTCCTCCTTTTCGGCACATCTGCTAGTTCCAGCACCACCCGTTACCATTTTTTGATGACTTAGAGTCTTCGTCGGCCTACTTATTGCTTATAGTCTTCATCGGCCTACTGATTGCTTATAGTCTTCTTCCGCCTACCGATTGGTGCTGTTAACATTCCCGTTTCGATCTTTTTCCTTTATCTTCATTCCTCCTTTTCGGTTGGCAAATATAATCAATTTTTGGGGCTACAGGCGAAGGCACGCAATCAATGAAACCACCACTTCTCCGCTTGCTTATACTGTTGTTACCATCACTAGACCACCACCGCCACCATTAACTCATCCCCTAAAAGTCAGCACTTTCTATGCTTGCTGTCCCAATTCACACCAGCACAATCCTTCCACCACTACAACCAAAACCATGTCACTCCCAACATACAAAATCAGTTACCAATGTTAGGTCCAAGACATAACCTACAATAGTATAACCAAACTTTGCAACCCTGTAATCAATAATCAAATTTTGGTCTTTGGACGACCAAAACTAGCAACATTTTCTCTTTGGATAATCAAATTTAATGGGATCTCTCTCTCTCTCTCTCTCTCCACTATCAATGGACCCACCAATTCACATTTATTCCCAGCTCTCTCTATCTCTCTCTACTAAAAATGAGTTTTTTTTATGATGGACCACTGTGGACAATTCACATTGTTAATACTATATCAACAACCCTTAAATGGATAACCAAAAGATGAGAAGATAAGTTTTGATTATTCTATTTTAATTATGATTTATGCCATTGGATATATCCTTATTTTGTAAACTTATCAAACAACACGGTAGTGTCTAGAATGTCCCAAAACTTGTAGGTGTGAAGAATAGAAGGTGGATCTTCTTCATTAACCCGTCACGTGTGATGGTCTAAAAAATTGTGGGTTCCACAACCTCTTCCCAGAAAGGTAGTGTTGCATATATTAGGGATAAAAACGAGCTGAGTTTTGTAGTATTTGAACTCAGATCGTTTACTAAACATGTATGAAACTCGAGCTCGACTTGTTTGTAAACGAGTTAAGTATATACAAACGAGGCAAGCTCGGCTACTAAACGGGCCTAGTACTCAACGATGCACACTCAAGTTTTGGTTTGTTGAGCTCGGCTACTAAACGAGCCTAGTACTCGAGCTCGTGCTTGAGACGATTACTAAACAAGTCTAGCCACGCCAAGTCTCAAGCTGAACTGAGTGCAGTGGAAATCCATCCGTATTTCCTATTGTCTTTCCTACTGCTCAACTATTGAAGACCGGTGAATTATAGTAAGAATTTTTCATAGGTCCATTATAGCACTTTCCAAACTCATCTAGTTCACTTCTAAAGTTCTTAACCCCTCTAGTCCACTAGCTTAATAAAACAATACCTATGACTAAAATACCCATCCTAAATAATCACTCATAAAGAGAGAAATCCTAAAAAAAAATTCCAGATCTGGAACACAACTCCCTCCCTCCCTCTCTCTCTCCCTCCCCCGATTACTTGCTGCCGGTGCACTCCTCCTCCCGCCTCACTGCCGGTGCACCCATCCTCCTCGTCGGCGCCGCCCCTCAACGAACTTGCACATGCTCTGTTCATCTTCGATTATTCAACCGTGGACGCCAGTAATTTCCCCTTCATCAGCCATCCCTATGGTATGGATACAAATATGACTTCGGTTCCTCGTTTCACCAACAGCCTTACCATCGCCGATTAGCTTGGTAAGTACTTCACGATTTTCCCTGTTTTTTTTGGTTTTCATGTGTCGGAAGAAATGGACTAATATTTTCTGGAGTATTTCCATGGTTTTCGGTTTTGGTTCATTGAAGTGGTTTTTTCCTTGTAGTACTTGTGAAGATCGATCTGAAACGTTACTAGAGTACTGTTCGAAAATGTTTCTTAAAAGGACTAAAGAATGATTCTCTATGATTTTATCGATTGTTTTTGGTTTTTGTTGATTTTTTTTTTCCCCTCAAAGGATGTTTGAACTTGTAGATCGGTTTCAGTATGTTGTTCTAGAGTATCTCCGTGATTTATTTTGTACGTGTTTCTTAAGAGTACCTATCAACTCCTCTTGGTGTGATTTTGTAGAGTTTTCGGATAGTTTTTGTTTTTTGGATTTTTTCGAAATGGCGTACCATCACCGAGTACTTTGGTAAAACCTAACTATATATAGTTGCTATCCTTGAAGATTTGCTTGTGTTTTTGTTTTTACCTGTTCGAAAATATTTTGTCAATTTGTTATAGTTTGGTTAGGTTCCGGTTTGGTCATATATGGTTATTTATCAATTTCGTTATGTGTTTAGTGTTTGTCCTAGTTAGGGTTTTATTTTTTGTACTTTTGTTTAGCTGCTGTTGGGTAACATATATGGTTATATGTTCAGTTCTGTTCATATAAGGTTGTCTATAGTTATATATGGTTATGGTAACCTATATGGTTATGACTATATTTATGTATATATATGTTCGAGTTTGAACATGTTTTATTATTCTTTCATCGGGTTATATGTCTAAGTTTGATCATACTTTATTATTGTATATAGGGTTATATATCCTAGCTTCAATTATTATTTTGATATATTTGGTTTTCTTTCATTTATATAACCATGGAATGACTGGAGTCGTTTGAAGTGGTTTTCTTTCAATTACATATTCATTTCTATTTCAGTAATGGTAATCCAATACACTGGAGCTATTTTTTTGCTGGCTTTGAATTTTTTGTACTTTTCTTTAACTGTTGCTGGGTAAATATATGGTTATATGTTCAGGTCTGTTAGGTCTCTGCGCGAACCAATTCATATAAGGTTGTCTATTGTTATATATGGTTATGATAACATATACGGCTATATTTGAATGCTAGTGTTTAGGTCATACATGATTCTTGAATCTACTTTATTACAATGCAAGAACAATTTTGTTTTTTTGTTCATTTGTTTAGTTGTTGTTGGGTAACACATATAGTTATATGTTCTGATCTGTTAGGCCGCTACGCGAAGCAATTCATATAAGGTTGTCTATGGTTATGGTAACATATATGATATGGTTGTATATTTATGCATATATATGTTCAAGTTTGAACATACTTTATTATTCTTTCATAGGGTTATATGTCCAAGTTTTTTTTTTTTTTTTGATCCGCTTTATTATTGTATATAGGGTTATATGTCCTAGCTTCAATTATTATTTTGATAGATGTAATTTTCTTTCATTTATATAACCATGGAGTTGTCTACTGTTATATATGGTTATGGTAACATATGCAGCTATATTTGAATGCTACTGTTTAGGTTACACATGATTCTTGAATCTACTTTATTACCATGCTAGTGTTTAGCTTATATATGTTTGCATCTGTTTAACTCTATGTATCTTTGCAGGAATGACAAACACAAAACAAAAAGGTAAAAAGTTGGTACTTATGGAACGAACATATAATGCCCGGCCAATAGCAAAGATAGACCCTTCAGCACGGATGAAATGATGAGATGATGATAGAGAAAGACTGAGATGGTGTCATTGGGACAAATTTTATTTTATTTATTTTTTGTGGGGGTTTGAACAAACTTTGTCTTCGATGGTCCGAACATTAATAATGTTTTATTTTGAACAAGTTTTGACTTGCCCACTGACTTAGGTGGTACATTTTGTATTATATGGTACATTTTGGATATATTAAAATTGATGGCGTGTTACGGTTTGGTACTGCATTGTATAATATTCATGATAACGAATTGCACATATAATCATATATGTACCAATCTAGTCGTTGTATACACGGTTAAATATCAACATGTATAATAAATAACCTTTAAAAGGAAAACATATAACGTTATATATGATCTGAATAAATAACTATATAACCATATTGTTTCTCACTTGTTATAATCATATAACCTTATAAAAGAATAATAAACCATAACCATAGACAACCTTATATGAATTGGTCTGCGCAGCGGCCTAACAGACTTGAACATATAATGTTAAAAAATGAAAAAAGGCCTGCAAGGGCATTTTTGTCTTGCATTAATTCATTTTTGGCTTGACAAAGAGCCCAATTTGGCAACCAAAAAAAATGAAAAAGAATAAAAATATATTTTTTTGTCTAAACCTTGTTTGAGTGGACCTAGTGGGTTACAAATTGGACCTAGTGTATTACAAACTTGAGAGGTAGATTTGGTGGGTTACAAACATGCTATAGTGGATTTTAGATCAATTTTTTAATTATAGTATTATACTCCTACAATACTTCGAAAGTACTGCTACGTGGTACTTTCTACTACTTTACAATCACACATTCATATAGGGTATTCCACTAAGTTTATGACTCGTACAAAAATGTGTGGTTATAAAGTGGTTCGAAGTACCCCGTGGCGATACTCTCGGACTACCTGCTAATTACTCTTAAAGCCCTAACCATAATTTCTAGCCAACCCATATTGCACCATACTCGAATATTTTCCTCTCCCCCAAAACACAGACGCAATCACAGCACCATCTCATGGCGACCGAGAGAAGCTCCAATTGCCGAGAAACCGAAATGAAGCCGACCTCTCATGGCCTCCTCTCGACGGAAGATACTCTCCTACTGCCGGATCTCCCGCCGGAAATCATCTTCCAAATACAGCCGAGACTTCCAGTCAAGTCTCTGCTGCGATTCAGGTGCGTTTCCAAATCATGGCGCTCTTTGATTTCTCAACCCCAATTCGTGAAAACCCATCTCAGTTTAGCATCTATGAACACTAGTTATGCGCACCATAGACTCATTCTAACCGGCCAGTATCCACCCTCTACTGGTGTCAAGTCATGCTCTCTTTACTCCATTCTGAATGAGCAATCCGATACTGCTGTTGATCTTGACTGCCCTTTGAAAGGATCTCATCCGAGAATAATGGTTGTGGGTTGCTGTGATGGTTTAGTGTGCATCGCAGCCGGAAACGAAGTATGCATTTGGAACCCGTCTACTAGGAAATCCAAGAGATTACCGAATGCTGGAATGCCGCGCTTATTTTATAGGTATGGGTTTGGTTATGACGAGTCTATTGATGATTGCAAGGTGGTGGGATTCTTCAGTGATTCTGAGGCAAGAGGTGGTGATGTCAAAGTCAAGTTGTATACTTCAAAAACAGATTGGTGGAGCAGTATTGTAGCCTCTTCTGATTTTATACCTTGGAATGATTCAGGGATATATGTGAAGGGGGCCCTTCATTGGGCCCCCTGGGGCAGGTCCTGTCAGGTTATTGTTTCTCTTGATTTGGCAAAGGAGAAGTTTGGAGAGGTTTTGCAACCTGATTATGGAGATGGTCATTCTCAGTCGATGCTGGCTGTTGTAAGTGGATGCCTGTGTGTAGTTCGCAACTATGATGGAGCTTGTGTTGATGTATGGGTGATGAAGGAATACGGTAGAAGAGAGTCTTGGATCAAATTGGTTGTTATACCATGTGTTACACATCCATCGAATCATCAGTATTCCCCACCATTGTGCATTTTGAAGAATGGTGATGTTTTACTGGATATCTGGACGCATTTAGTTCGCTACCATCCAAAAGATGGCACCTTTGCTTATCCTACGATTCATAATTGTTTCCTGAATTTTGTTGCGTATCCCTACATTGAGAGCCTAGTCTCGCTTGACACACTGGGGTTTGATTGCAGTACTTTTTCTAGGAGGAGTAAAGGTAAAATTAAATGTCTTAATTATGTCTTAATCGCCTTACGCTACTCTGTTCAATGCATAATGTTTTAATACTTGTTTTTCTTTTGTATCTTGTTATGTCCAAGTGATCTCCTCAATGTTGATGTTTATACCTAAAAAACGAACAATGTTCCCTGCTCATATCTATTGAAGAACAAAGTTGTGGTAAAACCACCTGTTAACGATGAAAGAAAATCTTGTTAATATGGCTTTCACCTAATTATATCTCTAATTGGAAAATTTGGAATTTTTCCAAACATCATGATAACTGTCAGGCACTTGCCGTATGCGAATGCATTAGGAATCCACGAGTGACAAGAAGACTTTTATTTTTTTCTTCTTTTATTTTTTTGTCAACATGATAGGAAACTTTCATTGATAAAAAAGAGCATAGCACTATATCAAAGAGGATGATTATCGTTTCAAAAAGGATCCAGTAACCAACTAGGAGGCCTATCTTCCTAAGTAGGAATACTAGAACCTTGCAAACCCAAAGTTGTCAAATTTTGTGCAACTACATTTATCGAGCAACGAATAAAAAGAAAATCACAAATCCTAAACTGAACTTCTCGGCGAACATTTTCGATGACAACTTCCACTTCCGTGGGGCAAGACTTCGGTGCAGTCTCATTTGCGTGGAAATCTCATTATTAGCATCTTAGCATGGAAAAATCTTATATCAAAAACCTTTTGAATTGCCCTTGTGTTTGTTTATTGCATTGAAATTGATTTCAAATGTTGTACTAGACACCTCTATTAACACCAATTCAATCTAGAGGAGGGTTGTTAGATGTGAGTTGTGGTTTTTGACTCTCAGTTTTTTTATCGGCTTTTGACTCTCGTTGAATGTGTCTTGGTTAACTTAGGGGAAGAGGGAAAGAGAGAGAGACCATTAAAATGAAACATCCTTGGGCTTGTGAATAATTTAGGACTTGGTCACATTTATTAGCAGTGTTCCAAAAATCGGCCTAGGTGCTAGGCGGTGGTCCGTTGCCTTGACTAGGGGCCTAGGAGCTGATTAAGGCTGCAGGACGATAAGCCGGCCGCTGGGCGGGATTAATCAGAGAAATTAGGCGGTTAGGGAGGATTAATTGGGGTTTGAATATGTAACTTTGCAAATCTAAGGGGGGAACTAGGCGGCTAGGCGAGATTAATCGGAAGTTAAATACGTAATTTTGCGAAAAGGGTTAAATATTGTGGACCTGTGGTAATATACTATTAGGGTTTTAGTGTAGTTTTAATATGATATATACTCACATGTCATCTATACTCTTGTAATAAAAGAACGTAGGATGGCAAGCCAAGGCACGCCGTGAAAATACGAAATCGCCCTCGTAAGGATTGTCCTCCAATTTGTTGAGCTGGGGGTAGCTTAGGTATTGTATGTTAATCCTTGGTTCTCCAAAATATACTCAATCAAATGGTACTCTGTTCTGGAATTTACTCAATCAACTGGTGCTATGTTCCAGATTTTTAGGGATTTCTGAGGAAAGAACTTGAGTAAACTTGATCCCAAAGCAACCAACAGTTACATAGCCGCACCAACAGTGACAAAATCCCATGATTTGAGTGAGGAAGCTTACAAAACAGCAAACCAAAATTTTCTTGTGTTATCTGCTCTTTTTTTACAGCTCTCTCTCTCTCTCTCTCTCTCTCTCTCTCGGATGCTGATGAAAATATGAGTGCTTTGTTTGCAACAGTGCGTACAAATGGGAATCCATATTGGAGAATCCATATTGGATATGTATCATGATATGCTCAAACATTTGGGCTGGAATCTTCGTATACAAAAGCTGTTAGTAACTCTAATTTGGCGATCACTTGGTTAGAATCAACATTTTCCGAGCTCTGTCGCCAAGCAACAGGACGAAATCTATCTGCAGTTAAAGCTCAGCCATATGCTTTATTTTATGCATCCATGATCCATTTCATTACAGGTATTGATTTTTTCTTGCCTGGTTTTCTGTTGTAATCACTTTCAGATTGGATTTAGGTGCAATTGAACAACATGATAACTTGCTGAGTCGCATGAAACTTATAATAAGAGTGGTCTTTCGAAAAATGGTCAAAAATAGTAAGGGAAACCCATTCGAGAAGGCAAGGATAGATTTTATGGTACTTAAATATTGTTGTAAGTTCTATGGTTGAATCCTTCTTCAATATGGATTTTGTATTTTGTGATTTTATTACTACCTTACCATTAATGTATGAAAATAACCATTCCTACACGGATTTATATTAACTTTTTGACTATCAACTAAACCAATGAGCACGCAAAAACGTGCGCAGCACGAGCATTACACTAGTACAATATAAACGACTTAAATCTAAACCTCATCTTCTCTGCTCGTTGTTGCTGCTAACGAACCAACGGTCCCCTCTCTCTGTGGGCTCTGTTTGTATGTAGTCACTGTGTTTTTTTTCCATCTGTTTGTTGTAAAATAAAGTGAAATTATGTGAATGTAGGCTTTATTTCCTCCGTTTAGATGCAAATTATTGTTTTATTCTCCTCCATGTTCTACTCAAAGTTTTCAGAGGTGAAAGCGCAAGACAAGGCTATTGACCTATTATGAGGCGAGGCGTAAGCCTTTGGAGTTTTTGCTTTTAATTTGTAAAACATAAAATTAACTAACAATACCATAAAAAGAGGGGTAGTGTTTGCGGCTTTGCACCATACAAAGGTACCTCAAAATAAACAAGAAAATAGTTGATAGAAATCCCAAAAAGTGAAGGAGTAAAACATAAAGCATTGATAGGTTCAACTTTTATTAGCACTCTCAGTTGTCTCGCAAGTACACGAACACCCGACGTCTTTGCCCCAACAACTTTAAATGAACCAAAGCTTTTACTTACTGTTAGATTTCTTGGGGGGTTCCAACCTAAAACTAATTGGCAATAGGTGAAGTAGTATCTAGAATTTATTAACCAAGCTTGGATGGCTTAGATGAGCGATGTGGGACAAGTCTAACACTCCCCCTCACGTGCAGCCCGGATGCACGTGGAGGTGATAGACCAGGAGCTGACTGACTGACTAGGTGAGACCACCCAAGACCTAGCTCTGATACCATGTTAGATTTCTTGGAGGGTTCCAACCTAAAACCAATTGGCAATAGGTGGAGTAGCCTCTAGAATTTATTAACCAAGCTTGGGTGGCTTAGATGAGCGATGTGGGACAAGTCTAACGCTTACAAAAACAAAGTGGAACCGACTCTTCTGAGGTGTTCGCCTCCATCATCTTGGCGAAAAAAGGTGTGAAAGGCATACACTGCTTTTGTGGTTCACTGCATACACGGTATCCGATTCACTGCATGCACTATATCCGATTCACGCTCCCGCGTTCATGTAACATAGTCGGGTAATTACGTAACCTCAAGGGAGAATGAGTTATGGAATGTCACCATAGGTCCACCCCTTGAGATTCGAACCTTAGACCTTCCATTTGGAAATTTAACTTTTAAAAGCAATCTCAGTTATCTCGCAAGTAAGCAAAAACCCAGTGTCTTTGCCCCAACAACTTTAAATGAACCAACTCTTGTACTTACAAAAAGAAAAAGAACCGATTCTTCTGAGGCGTTCGCCTCCGTCATCTAGGCGAAAAAGGCGTGGAAAATGTACATTGCTTTTGTGGTTCTTTGCAGAAACATTAACGCCCAGAGGTGTTTTTGTTGTGCCTTGCCTCGATGCGAGCCTCATAATCGCCTGTGCAAACATTGCTACTAACTCATAACGTGGGGAGGGGGGAGAAGAATAACCTTAAAAACTAAAAAAGGAAAAAACCGACTATTCTATAGGCGCTTATTAATCTCCCCACTTAATCACCGGCTAGCGCCTAGCGACTTTTATGACATTATTTTTTTAAGATGCATGCATTTAAAGGTTCTTATAATAGACATCACTTAAAAAATGTGCGCTTAATAGTGTATATGAGAAACACCTGATTACATGCATATACTAATAACCAAGAGCACATGTACCACCCGGACCCTAGTTTATCCTTACTGAAGGTTTAGTACTCAATTAGGTCCTAATGCAATGATTAAATTTCAATTGCATTTCATTATGTGAAGTTTAGAGATTGTGATCACAGGCCTATTATCATTACTGCTTATAAAACCATATAATTAGGGGTTGTTTGATAAAACTGAAAGCTGAAAAATTAAGTACTGAGAGCTGAATTTTTTAAGCTGAAAAGCTGTTTGATAAATATATTAAGCACTAAATTAAAAAAATTATGAATTAATTTTGTTCCAATTCTCTCTTAATTTACTAATAGTCACAATATATTTATGGTAATGGTGGAGTGGTGGTGGTGGTGGTGGTGGTAGTGGTAGTGGTGGTGGGTGAAGTGGTGGTACTAGTGGTGGTGGTGGAGTAGTGGTGATGGTGGAGTGGTAGTGGTGGAGTAGTGGTAGTGGTAGTGGTGGAGGTGGAGTAGTGGTGATGGTGGAGTGGTAGTGGTGGAGTAGTGGTAGTGGTGGAGTGGTGGTGGTGGAGGTGGAGGGTGGTGGAGGTGGTGGTAGGAGTGGTGGTGGTGGTGATGTGGTGGTGGTGGTGGTGTAGTGATGGTAGTGGTGGTGGAGGTGGTGGTGGTGGTGGAGTGGTGGAAGTGTTGGTGGTGGTGGAGTGGTGGAAGTGTTGGTAGGAGTGGTTGTGGTGGTGGTATATATAGTGGTGGAAGTGTTGGTAGGAGTGGTTGTGGTGGTGGTATATATAGTGGTTGAATGCAAGTACACAAAATTCAGCCAGAATTAAGTAGCTCAAAGCTACTTAATTTTTTTCAACTTTTTAGCTTACATTTTAAGTGACACCTAATTTGTTAAACAATGTAAAATATGGATACCAAACCTATTGAATCACTTATTACTTAATTGATTCAATTTTAAGTGCTGAATTTAGGTTATCAAGTTGTCTTTACAAATAACTTGTTACATGAATTGTTTAGTCATCCATGGCACAGTGTAAGTACTCTATGCACTATCTCATGCGAGTGTTCCGCCGTATGCTTATAATTTTGTTTTTACCCATTTTTCAGGAACTGAGAATGAGGAGGTGTGATTCCCAAGAATTGAATCGATTTTATTGTAGTCTTGGCAGAGTGAAGACTTGTGCTTGTTCTATGTTATACATTTGGATTGTTGGGAGAGCTACTACTGTCTTCTTCTTTTTTCAATGCAAAATTGATGCATATGGACATAATCTAGTATTTGCATAGCTCTAGAAGGCACCTACAGCCTGGGATGACTCTTTTGGAAAGTTATTTTATACAGTTATGGCTTGTCCAGTGTTGTTAATGTTTAATGGATGAATTTTGCTTCCGCTTGAGCTTATGCCCTCTTTCGTACATAGTACATTAATGGTGTTCGGTGATCTTTTTAGTCTTTAGTTGGCAAGAACATCGAATGCATTTCTAAACAGAAACACAATTAGTCGTCACAAAGCCACGAGTTGTAAGTCACCGATTCAAGGTGAGATCAATTGCTTGGTATGGAACCCAAGCGAACAGATAGGCCATGCATGTTTAATTTCTCCTTAATCCTTTTTTTTTTTCCAGTTGTTTTTGTGTTTTCACTGACAGTAATTGGTAGTACGAGTTTTGGAATCCATTGATGAGGTTTGAGCTTGAATCCTTCAAAGCTACGTCTGCCTTGCATGTTCATACATACAATAGTTTGGTGGATTGGTTGGCGGAGTTGGTTACTTCATAGGGAATTGAAGGCTTAAATTGTGACTGTGGACATTTTTGCGGGTGTAATAGCAGAAATCTCTGCCGACATGGATTGAGCACACGTGGCGATGATTAATCCTGCATTCTATTCTTTTCCTGCACAGTCCACCGACTTCAAACGACTATCTTCGTCTTCCGGATTTGGATTGTGGTTAGTTTTGTGTCAAAATTGCAGCCCCCCCACCCAACCCATCACCTATTTCTTAGGATGCGATGTGGATAATTGGGATTCTTTTGCATTTTGACTTCATCACTCATTTAAGACCTCCACCTTGGACCTTGGTCTTTGGACTGGACCTTAGATTATCCAAATCGAAACGAGTTTTGCATACCTTGGTTACATTCCCGTATCGGTTCCATTTTGTAAGTTCTTCACTTAAAGCAATTAAAATTTTCTGTGAATTCTATGGATTTTAAACTCTTGATGGTA
>JAOTQK010000012.1:4554326-4564922 GCA_025642025.1 Rhododendron ferrugineum
TTCAAATGGGTCGGTTGTGCTTTGTTTGAGCCTTGTGAAGGTTGAATATTCCAAGCTTCTATGTTGGTTTTGTGGGTTTAGAGTTTTTCAACAACATTCAGATCCCTATTGATTACTTCTGTCATTTACGATCCATTTTGATTTAACTTGGTTTATTTCTGCATTTGATTGCTTAGAATCTGTGGGAAATGGAAATATTTTTTGTGTGGAGTGGAAGCCTCTCCAGTCCCTCAAATGGCCTGTCTGGCCCATTTGTGGGCCCTTTTTCAGGCCCACTTTGATGGTCTTAACCGTTTATCTTTTAGACCTCATCGAGAACAATTCATGTTCATCGGATATGTTTTCATATGTTTTCTGAAC
This sequence comes from Rhododendron ferrugineum, assembly GCA_025642025.1. Classification (NCBI taxonomy): domain Eukaryota; kingdom Viridiplantae; phylum Streptophyta; class Magnoliopsida; order Ericales; family Ericaceae; genus Rhododendron; species Rhododendron ferrugineum. The sequence goes on from JAOTQK010000012.1 coordinate 4,554,687, forward strand.
AGGGTTCCGATTCAGTATTTCAGGCGTTATTGTTTTCTATTTTTCCCTACATAAATTTTGTTTTGAAACATATCAAGTTATCAACCGATGTACGATAAGCATAAGTTTTGGCGGGGCTGATTTTCTCGAGGAGGTCTAAAAAGTGAACGGTTCCAATCACTGAAGTAAGTCCAGGAAAGGGTCCACATATGGGCCGGACAGGACCATCTTGTCCCTAAGAGTTACTGGGGAGGATCCAATTCCTTTTTTTATCTCTGGGAGAAAATGAATCATTTTGGTCAATTATTTAGAACTGAGCTATTGAAGGCAGAATATTCAAAACTTCCATATGTGTTTTAGGAAGTAAGAGTTTTCAGGAACATCAGAACCCCATGTATTACTTTTTGCTTTCCTACGTTTGCTCAGCAGCCACGTGAAAATTAGTTGTGTGGATGTTATATTGGTTCTTGCTAAATTTTTTTGGCTTGTTTGGTTTTAGTTTAGTTATCATGGCGAGGAAGATGCTAATTGATGGGGAGCTGGAAAAATCTAACCATGAGGAATCACACTTCGACTTCGATTTGTTTGTGGTAGGGGCCGGAAGTGGTGGTGTTCGTGCATCCAGAATCTCAGCTCAATTCGGAGCCAAGGTAAATTTCATGTATATATTTATCATAGATCCTCTTTGAATCCAACTCTCAACTACCTGTGTAATTTTCATCTGCGTTTGTTTAATAGCCAAGGTTGCGTAAGCCTTAGTCTTGTATTTTTTTTTAAACCCTGTTCACGATAAAGAAGAAAAAGGGTTATCTATCTGTGTCCATCCTTCCAACACAAGGGGGGCCTGTCTGTCTTTGTATCTAGTCTAACTTGGTTCTACTTCGATTTTCATAGGAAATGTACCTGTAGAAGAGTTTATTTATTTTGTTTCCGCACCAATGAAGATGTTCCGCCTATGGATAACAAACAAAGGACATATAAATGCAAAAGAAAACTATTGTGCTGCTATATTTTTGCACGTGGTTGTGATGACTTGTTGAGTTAGAAAAACTTCAAGAAAACAAATTGTCATGTGGTCAGACCGTCGGTGCAAGGAGCCATATATAGTTTGAAAGAGAAATCAATGCTGGTATAACTAGTTAAAGCCACTGGCTATAATTTCTTGCATTTGCATGCTGTTGTTTTTATCTGTTGTTGATAGAAGTGGACAAAGCCTAGGTCTGATTTTTATGTTGTTAGTTGATCAGTCATGGAAAATTTCACGGGGAGTGTATCATGCTTTATGTTGAAGAACAACAATTAAAATATGATGTCATTAGCTTTCGTAAGATCTTACTTGACCGATGGCTTCCCCCATGAATTCTTCATAGGAGACAGTTCCCTGGAGTGTTCTAACATTGATTATAGCTTTTCTCAAACGTTTTTTGCAGTTTGGTTACATTGTTGCTTAATCCGTGTTTCTGTTCCCTGTTTTGGGGGTTCTTTTTACCCTTTTTTTTTTAAGTATGTATTTACTAAATAGCAAAATCGTGTGCAAGGTTGGAATTTGCGAGCTTCCATTTCATCCAATCAGCTCAGAAGTTAATGGAGGAGTTGGCGGAACGTAAGTTTCACAAGACAATACCTGGATTAGTCTATTCACTAATGCCCTTTCTCGTTTTAACTTTGGCATATCGTTTTACCATTGTAATTATTACATATGAGATGCATTTCTGTAGTTTCTGCTTTCAATTTTTCCAATTAATGAATTTGGTGACTTCAGGTGGTAAGAGCCACCATCCAAGTATGGTGACCACTAGGGTGTCTGTTATACAGGTGGTGGTTTGGTACTTAAATTGACCACCATCCAGAGTATGCAGTGTAGATGCTAGATTAGTATTATTTTTTATTTATTTTAAAAAAATTGAAACTGAAACTGCTTACTACCTTTGATGTCTTTCATGTGTTACAGGTGCGTCATTCGGGGTTGTGTCCCGAAGAAGATTTTGGTTTATGGGGCATCTTTTGGGCCAGAACTTGAGGTGAGTTCATGGTATCTAGTTTATATGTGGATGAAATGATAACAAGTTGGTGAAGATTGTAGTTGACGGTGCTGGCTCTTTGGTCAGCTTTTCCTCTTTGAAGCCCTTTTATATTCTAAACAAATTCTGTTTTCCCAAACACTGAAGTTCATCTCATGTGAGATATACAACTTCTGGGTTCGACTGGTATGACAGTTCGTTTAGTAGTGATCTGGATTTAATTACTATGCAGAATCTGGGTTTCAGTAATGTGACATGGGTTAAGTCTGTGCCTGGTTTCCCCTTCCCACTACCCCTGATTGTGTAATTGTTGGTGCATAGGTCTAAGTCGAAAATTTGCTAATTTTGAGATACTGTCACGGTGTCACCCGATACTCCTAGCAAGTGAGATGGTGACGTTCTATGTTAAATGGTGCCTGGAATTAGGTTGGATGTATTTAGGTTGGAACCTTTCCTACCAGGCTCAGAGTGGATGTTATGGGTTTTGATTGTAGTTAGTCTTGTTCCCTGTTTTTCTTATATGCTTCTACGTCCTTGAAAGTTACCTCATTAAGGATGCACTGTCCACTGAAATGGTTATGCTTTCCAAGTTATTCCAGTTGACTGTTTTTGTTTTGGTTCAGAATAATGTGATTTTGTACAAGAATGCAGTAAACAAAATTTTCGCTATGTGGTTATCTGATGAGGTTTGATGCAACGATTGTTTTGGTTTTGTAGGATGCCAGAAATTATGGGTGGGAATTGAATGAAAAAATTGATTTCAATTGGAAAAAGCTCTTGCAGAAGAAGGTCAGTGTTGGATTTTGTATTTTGCTTTTATACATGATCTACTATTAGTCTTTCAACTTTAGTTTCTGTGAATGTTGCAGACAGAAGAAATAATCAGATTAAATGGGATCTACAAGCGCCTACTCTCAAATGCTGGGGTTAAATTGTATGAGGGAGAGGGAAAGATAGTTGGTCCTAATGAAGTCGAGGTGACACAACTGGATGGAACCAAAATATGCTATTCAGCAAAACACATACTCATTGCAACCGGTGGTAGGGCTCAACGACTAGCTATTCCAGGGCAGGTAATTTTCCAATTTTATCTTGAAGGTTCCATCGTCAGTACTATGTAATTATCCTATTCTGTTCTAATTAGTTTTGTTACTATGTTTTCTTGTTGCATTGTAGGAGTTAGCTATAACCTCTGATGAAGCCTTGAGCTTGGATGAGTTACCTAAGCGTGCAGTCGTACTTGGGGGAGGGTTTGTCTCTATCTTTACCATCCTGTTGTATTAATTTCTCTTAGCATGCTTATGTCTGTTAGATGACTTGGTTTTTCTCTTGTTTAGGTACATCGCTGTTGAGTTCGCTTCAATATGGCGCGGGATGGGTTGTACAGTGGATTTATGTTTCAGAAAGGAACTTCCATTGAGGTTATACTTTAAGTTAGCAATTTTGGTTTCCTGTTGGCATTCCTTTTAGTTGTTCCAAAATTATTGTTCAGTGAATAACGAATTTTTTGCTGGACCCGTATTGTGAAATTTGGGAATAATGTGCACAGATAGAAACCTACGAATGCCCAAAAGGAGAGGGGGAGAAAAATGCTAGGTTATAGTTCATGGGTGTACCCAATATGCTATCCTTGAAAATTTTCTTTTATAAAGTAGATTAGATTTGGGGCAGTTCTGTCTTTGGCACCCGTGCTTGTTGTGAACATGTAAATTTCTTCTTTGCTGCTTGGATTTTATGGTGACAAATGACAATCACCCTTCGAGGATAGAGATGACACCACACTTCTCTTCTGGAATAGAAGAGACTATACATTTCCTTATGGACATAGGTGAATTATTTATTGTTGTAGATCTAGTCGAAGAAGCTTAAACATGTAGCTGCCTTGTTATTGCCTAAAAGCTTGGATGGCTTGATCTGTCCATGCTTTTCTATTACTCCCTTCGTCCCAATTTGAGGAATCCAACTTTTTAAGGAGACACAATCATTACACTTTTAAAGCTTCAACTTTCTAGAATTTGCGCATCAAATTTAGACTTGGACTCTTTAATTCAAAAGCAAAGGGGCAACAAGCGAATTGCATAAAATTTTGTTTCATGAATCTGTCCAAATAAACGAACATTTTGATTTTTAGGACCCTAAAAGTCAAAAAGTGGACAAACAAATTCGGATTACCATAATGTTAAAGATGATCCTATGAAGCTACCTTGGATCTCCTTCATGCATCCTTTAACTTACCTCCAGGCTACACTTTATTTAAATATGTACTGGAATTTGTAAAGTTTGAAAAGCCTGTTTACTTATGGCAATTTTTTGGCCAAAACATTTGACATCTTCAACTAAGATTTGGAACTACTGAACTTTAACTACAAGCTCGTTTGTATTGCACATAGAATGTGTCAGTGAGAAATTAAACCACATCAAGATTAAACTCTGAAGAATGAAGCTATAGCATCTGAACAACTGGAATAGTTGCCTAGCTTTGTTGAACTGATGTTGGGTTAACATAGAAGACTATTACGGCCAGTGGCAGAGCCAAGATTTTGGCCCGAGGAGGGCCGACTTAATAGACAGATTTTTATATACACTTGAACTCCTTTTTATTTCATAAAGTTTTTGATTTCCAATATAATACATTCGTACGTTAAAATTATTCTAGCTTAAAAGAGTAAAAGTATATGAATCATTTTGTTTCCTTTATTTAGGCCACTACAATACTCACACGAAATTAAGAAATGAGAATATAAAATAATCTATTTTTTACTAAATCAAACTAAGATTATTAAAATTATAAAAAGCTATTATTAATAATATTCATAATAGTCTAAAATTAAATCTAATTTTCAAGAATATTTTAAAATCGCCCTTGATTACGGCTTTTTTAATCATGGTCAAGCGTCAACCATTTTAGCCAGTTCAAAAATAAGATTTAATGTAGTCTGTTTACAATCACTTTTGATACTTTTTGTGGTCGGAAATCTCTATTGACATATTTACTTTAGTAATGGGATAGATGTAGAAGCCTACTTGGGTCATCAGTGCTTCCAATGACTCATAGTACTTCCAGTACATTTTATATGCTTCCTGCCTAACTTGAAATGAACAAATTTTTTTGTTATTATTATTATTATTATTATTATTTTAATTTTTTTTTTATTTTTTTATTTTTTTTTTTTGGGGGGGGTTTGCGTGTGTTTGCGGCTTCACCCCAACTGTTTTCCTCATTGTTTCTGTTTTCTGTCATAGAAAGTCTTTACGGATTACACATCGGGTTATATATGAATTTGTTGCGACATAGATTACTTTTATGTTGAATCCAAGTATATCATACCAATGCAGTTGCTTATTATTTCCAGAGAACAGCTTTAGCTATGAATTTCTTGGTCAATACCACTTTCATTGAATTATGCCGTTGTGTCCTTAAGGTTGTGCTCTCCAAATAATTGATGCAGAGGTTTTGATGATGAAATGAGAGCTGTGGTTGCAAGGAATCTGGAAGGCAGGGGAATTAATTTGCACCCCAGGACAAGTTTGACAGAGGTATTTTCATTTTTTTTAGGAGTTTTGTTATTTGCATGGTGACTAATTTCCTTATTTTTCTTTCTGACAACCTGGCTCTGATAAGAGTTTTATTGTTTAGTTGGTCAAAACGGAAGAGGGGATAAAAGTTGTCACAGATCATGGTGAAGAAATAATGGCTGATGTTGTACTCTTTGCCACAGGTAATTCCGAAACTTCGCTCTTGTTACAAGCATTGAAGAATTATTACTTATCGTTGATTTACATGTTAAGTCGTCAACCTACGAAGGACAAGACACATTGACTAAAATTGATTTTGAGTCTTGGTCAGAATCATGTTCTGTATCAATTTATAAATTTGCTGGTCGCTTGTTGCAAAGTGCACATTTTCTTTTATGGTGCAATTTGGCGATCAAGCTTTTTAGATAGTGAAGTTTTCTTGTTTATTACAGGTCGTGTTCCTAACACAAAGAGGTTGAATCTGGAAGCTGTAGGTGTTGAGCTTGACAAGACAGGAGCCATAAAGGTCCCAACTTTTTCTTTTTGGTTTTTTCATGTTGTCGATTTCAACAGTTTGAAGAGGGAACTGAACTGGCTTAAGAGCTATTCGAGTCAGAGACGTTTAGCTGGAGTTTGTACATAGGTTATTTGAGGCTTCATTTCCTATCACTAATTGACAGTGGTGCGGAACTTGTGGGCAACGTGGAAATGTTTTCCTCTATAGTGTCTTATTTTAGTGTTGTATATTTTTAATCATATAGCTTGACCCTTAAGCTTCCATTATTTGTGGGTGGAGGCTCGTTACCAGCTGTTATGTTGGCTATGATAGTTCTTTATGCTCCTTTGTCCTCTTGTCTCCTCTCTATTATTCTATTATATATGCTCTCTGCATGTGTTGTTTTTTTTCCCCCAAACAGAACATCTGTGCAATGCATGTAGTTCACTATAGTCATTCAAATGGTTTTGCTTTGAAGGCATTCGCTGCCATTCATAGTGTGCAAAGGCGCTTGTTACTTGATTCTGGTCTTTCTCATGTAACTAGGTGGTTTGTTTTGGGTTCGCCTGTAGTGTTTGCAAACTTCTTATTCTCCTTCCATTTGTTCGCAACACAATGAACAAATGTTTTGCTTGTGAAAAGATGGCTTGTTCCATTCAATTATTCAAATTTAAATGTCTTTGGGGTGTCCCATCCTTCTCATTGTCTTTTTCAGGTTGATGAGTATTCTCGCACAAACATACCAAGCATATGGGCCATTGGTGATGTTACAAATAGAATGAATCTTACTCCTGTGGCTTTAATGGAGGGAACCCTTTTTGCAGTGCGTGCTCATTTGGACCTTCAGTGGTTATGAATTTTGAGTTTTCATTCCTTTTCTTACGAACTCAACAATGCGATATCTCTTGTTATGTACTTAAGTAATTTCATTTTTCTCAACGTGTCCACTCCTTTGTGTTGCCTGCAGAAAACTGCTTTTGGTGGGCAGCCTTGCAAACCAGACTATAGCAATATACCTTGTGCCGTCTTCTGGTACAGTTTCTGCCCTTCTAGTACTTGTCTAACATACCTCAACCATGAGAATATCTGTCTATAGAGTGACAGTTCTATAGTTTTAAAATTGTTCTTGGTGCAATTCTGGTATTTGTATCTATATTCAGAGCTTGTGGAAGATCTAACATATTACCTTGGCTTGAGTTGACGAGTTACTAAAGAGTTTTCGTGTTACGTATTTCTTTTTTTTTTGTCAATGTTGGATTGCTATGCACTGGCTACTTGAGATTTTCCGTTCTAAAATCCTTCGTCTCTCACAGTTTTTTTTTTTAAAACCCGATTCCTAAAAAAAATTACGCCCTTGTAAATCTATCAGACAACCTGTTGTTTTGTTGGTACTATATGTCTCTATCTTCTGGGTTTCACTTTGTTTGTATCACCCTCAATCTTTTTGCGACCAACAATTTTGTACCGTACCAAAAATGTAATGTTGAAACCATTTATCAGTATCTTGTCAGAATTGTTTCTCATGCATGCCGAAGGTTTTTTTTCCCAATTATATCATTTAATAGTTTTATGCACCAACTTTGTTTGTCATTTTCTTTGGAATCTCTTTATAGTATTTTTAATTTGTGTCTTCTTTTTTTTTCAGTAAATAATTTGTGTCTTCTGTTACTTCGCAGCATACCACCTCTTTCTGTAGTCGGACTCAGTGAAGAACAGGCTATAGAGCAAGCAAAGGGTGATGTTTTGGTTTTCACGTCAACATTCAACCCTATGAAGAACACTGTCTCAGGGTATATGATTTGATTATATAGTTATAGAAGCTTAAAGGGGAAGAGATTACCTTCTTGCTGTAATCTCATGATTTGTGAGACTAGGGATTCCTGCTAGTTTTGCACTTTGTAAAGTCTTTGGGAACTTACATTCAGTCCTCTGCACGAGGTCAACATTCTCCTTTCCGTACACTTGATAAAATAAAAGATGAGATGAAAAGTCCAATACTTAAACACTGTTGTTTTAGGCCAACTGTCTAGTCATACTGGGCATTATCTGAACGTAAATCAGAAATGCCTATCTTTCAGAATCCTAACATCTATCATATTTTCCAGTTGTGAAAACTATTGCAGCTGGATTTCCTGATTTAGCATGCCATGATTGAGAAACACGTGGAAAGTAGAATAGAAGTGCATCTTTGTTTTAGAGTTTGTATTCTATCGATTTATAACCTCTTCTTTTTTATACGTTTTCTCTTGCCATTTGTAGGGCCCTGTATCAAATGTTATAATGATAGCCCAGAGCTGTTTCGCAACTGCAGATTTTGATGATTTTTCCAGTTTGTCCACTATATTAGGCCCACTAAATTGGTGGTTCATGTTTATCATGCATCTGACTTGAACAATTGAGTTCCATATACGTCACAAAATTGTTGCTTCTCTCAACTAGGCATCATTCTTGACTAACATGTGACATGTAATTTGTTTCGCTCTTATTATGTTGTGAAGAATGCTTATCTCTAAAACTCCATTTGTCACTTGACATTTTTGTCCGTAGACGGCAAGAGAAGACCATTATGAAGCTTGTTGTTGATGCGGAGACAGATAAAGTTCTTGGAGCATCCATGTGTGGGCCGGATGCGGCTGAGATTATGCAGGTATCGGTTGTCTTTGTCCAATATTTCATGAAGTTCTTGAGCAGTAGCTACATATAGGTTTGAATCCCTCATTTCTTAATTCACATGGAACTTGAGGCTTACTATTTTTGTGTTTTATTAAGATCATCAACAGATAGTGATTTTTAGGGAAGGCTTGAGCATCGAAAAACTGAAATTCTCAGAGTTCCATATTGAGTTAATTCTTTAGTCCTATATTGCCATGCCAAAAATAAATAAATAAAGAGCTCCCATGGTGCCCTTCCACTGATGGGCGGAACCAGAGTAATGAACTTGGGCTTTCTCCTTTGTGTTTTGATTAGAATGATTGAATCTTCCACACAAATTGTCTTGCATTGCCTATGTCTGGATCTATGCTACCGGAAAATGCTAATACCCTAGTGATTGCAGATTGGAACACAGTTTTCAAAACAGGGCACATTGATATTCAAAAGTGCTGGATTCAGTGTTCCCTAACTTTTTCACTGTTTGTTTCTTTATCTTTTACCTCATGCGTAAAAAAGTTAAATTGTGACTGCCTAAAACTCGAAGAGAGTAGTTCTTTGGAAGATGCGTAAAAAATGTTTTCATAGTGCGCCAAGAAATGTGCTTTAAGTGGACATTTTCAAAATTTTACCATGTTTCGTAAGCGTATATCCCCTGTTGTGGCAGATCCCATGGTATCTCAAGTAGGTGGTATTCCTCAAGTACTGCCTATAGCACTTCTTATGAATGTCCTACTTTTCTGGATTACTTTGTGGTTTGGTTGATATCTGCATATGCAGCACCTGATACTGTTTGGGATATCCTTCTCAGGGCATTGCTATTGCGCTCAAGTGCGGAGCAACTAAGGCACAATTTGATAGCACGGTAAGCTAGAATTCACTCCTCAAAACTAGTTGGGAAAGAAATAATATACTGCTCATTCTGACTAGTTTCTCTTCCTACTTACTTTTCTTTCGAACTGGCATCTGAGCTTCTGTTTGTTGACGTGTGGAGTTACTTGAAGGAATATTCATACGGGTAGCCTATAAGTTGTTTCCCCTAACTATCAGAGCACTGATTTTCTTTAAAGCTTAGTTGGAGTCTTTTGTCTCTCCTCGTACTCCCTCTGTCCCACTCCACATTGTTTGTCATTTTCTGGCAATCATGCCTTTATCAGGTCAACATATACTGTTTTTTGGTGGAAAAAGATTTCAAGATCTTTTCTAGCAATTAAAAGATCTTATTTAGGTTTTGTAGACAAAGTTTTCATAATCATCTAATAAAATGACATAGAAAACATAGACGATTTTGTGTGATGTCCATGATATTGGAAATGCACAAATAAAAGAGGACGGATGTGTATTTTCTTTCATATACAAATTGACTGAGAACTCATGTTCCTATAACCATTTCCATCCCCCCGTTGTGTAGAAGTTTTGTGGGAAAAAAGAAAAAAAGGAAGTGAATGCAATGGCAAAGAAGTCGGTGAAGATTCAAGGGCGAATCTTTTTCAACCAAGGGAGAATGATGCAGAAAAAATAATGGCGCAACAAGAATCGAAGAGTTACTTTTATCTTGTCTTTTAATTTCTAGTC
>JAOTQK010000012.1:4716365-4727762 GCA_025642025.1 Rhododendron ferrugineum
TGAGGACTCGTATAGCGACATGATGGCTTGCTATCTGAGAACTCAGGTTGGGCGCTAGGTAGCGACTAGACTAAGGTTTGTACGGTATTTGGGAGTATGGCGTCGCTTTTTGGAAAAGTAACTCCATCGTAGCATGTTTTCATACTACATGTGATATACACCAGAGGTATACAATAAAGATAGAGTTCTGGGAAACTCTAAACAGAAAGTGCTTTATATTGATGAAACAATGATGGGGCCGACATCTTGCCAAGCTTCTAAACTCAGAGCACCAAGAATGTGAGAATTTGTGTCACACACAAACTCCAACACCAGCTGCATTTTACGATGTCCCTTCAGCGGCACATACTTCCTCATCTCTTCCAATGCAGGCTCCATCAAATGCAACTCAATACCATCCAACGTGATAGGATGAATTTCATATTTCCATCGCACGCCCTGAACCTCCCAACGCTCGAAGTCTGGGTAACGAGACAGAATGGTATGAAGCTTAAATATCTCTCCAACATCATGTTCCCTTAGGATAGGATCTTCTCTTACACTTATCGTCGCTTCAGCAATGGCTATCAGAGCGCAACGGTCAGGCTCTAATTGTCGTAGGCTCTGACAGAACTTTGTATAACTATCAATGAGCATCTCCAAGTTAACTATTCTCTTGGAATCTTCCAGATCAAAAACGGTCAACACAAACTTCGCTATACTGCTGAACACGCTGTCGTGAACAGATTCATACAACTTAGGCGAGAGCAGCTTCTGCCAGTAAGGTTAATGTTGCAACAGCCTTAGCAATCAGATATTTCTTTTCCAAGCATTTGCCTTCTGGCGTTGCCGCAGACCACAAACCAAGTTCCAAGGCCTCGGCCTCACATAAAGAGCTTCCTGATCACTTCAATGCAGCCTTAGACTTCTGCTTTCTCTTTCAAACTTTTGGCAGTACTCCCTTAATCTTGGATTCAATCAGAGAAGCATCCCATCCCTCCCAAACAATGTCAGGGTAGCGACCATGTACAGATCGGGCATGTGCAAGGGGCCTTCTTATGGCACAATCATCATTAGAAACCATCACCGTATCCATTCCTGTGATTTGTTTTTGACTTTGGCTTGAAATCAGATTGAGGACGGCTCCAAGTTCTGGTCCATGACGGAGGATCGTTTCTTTGGTATATATCCAATGCATGGGGCAACCTAAACCTCACCGACCACCAACGACATAGAGATACACACACTCGGGCGAACCCGGGCCCTTGCTGTGCATGTGTACATACTCGGCCGTTGGATCATGCATCCGACGGCTTAGATTGTGCAAAACACGCAAGTGCACAGCATGCCCCCTGCTTTTCCCTCGGGCCCGTGTAGACGGGCTACACACAAATTGATAGATGCGAGTAGGTCTGTAAATGAACCAAGCAGTTCGGCTCGGCTCGGCTCGACTCGACTCATTTAGTAAACGAGCTGAGCTCAAGCTCGAGTTTTTGGCACATTTACTAAACGAGTTGAGTGGAGCGCGGCTCGTTCAAAAAAAACTTGGCTTGTTACGGAAGGCTCGACTTGATTAAAGAGGTCCGTTTAGTAAATAACTAAGTTCGGCTCCTTAAGACTCGAGCTGAGCTCGAGCTCAAGTCTTTGGGTCATTTAGTAAATGAGCTGAGCTCGAGCTTGACAAAGCTTTGGTCGGCTCGGCACGGCTCGTTTACAGCTTTAGTTCATGCGAGTGAGTTAATATACATTACCGAAAGATTGTGAGAACATTATTTACGGCTCTACAGTGAACTTGGGGGTGTCAGGACTATGAATAGCCTTTGAACCCTCCATTGACTAACAAACTAACACCCCGTTAACTTCTGCTAACCAAAAAAAATACATGGTGGTGTCAAATGGGTGGTTTGAGTGAGTTTGGACAGGTTGTAAACGGATTGGGCTTTTAATGGATCTTTAATTATTTACAACCTAATTAGTCAGATTACTACTCTTATTCGACCGACCGTTTATTTTTAATCCTATAAAACCTAACTCGTTTATTAATCCAATTATACACTAGTATTCCGAATTCTAAATTATACATGTGTTTATATACGTATTCAACACGAAAAAGGTGGTGTATGACATGTAAAGAGAACACATTAGTTAGGTGTTTGTTAAAATGTAATTAGTTGAGTTGTTAGTTTGGTTAAGTCGGTTTAGTAGGTCCAGCTGTTAGGACAGCTGTACTTGTATCTGATTTAGTATATAAGCACTCATATGAGAATTGTAACACAACGAATAAGAGAATACCATTGAGATTTCAGATCTGTTCTCTTCTTTCTCTCTTGTTCTTGTGATTCATGTGTTCATTTCTTGAGTTTTCCATATGGTATCAAAGCTAATCTGAGACGAGAGTCCTTCGATCCTGTTCTATCTTCTTCGATCTAATCTTAGAAATTTGGGCACAAGCTATGGCGTCTGGTTCAGCAACCTCGACTTCAACTACAATTACTTTACCTTCAGCTCTCGCTTTCCTTGTTTCTAATTTTCACTCTCTTGTCAACATCAAGTTGGATAGTTCCAACTACTTACTTTGGCAGATTCAAGTGGAGAATGTTGTAGATGTGAATGGTTTCTTTAGCTATCTTGATGGACCTGAACCAGTTCCACCACCTCAGATTCGACATGATCAAGGTAATCTTACTCCGAATCCTGCCTTTTCTCTCTGGCGGCTGATTGATTCCTAACTTAGATCGTGTTTGACTGCATCTCTGTCTCAAATCACACTGCCATACGTTCTAGGGTTAAGAACTGCTCATCAGGTGTGGGAATCTCTCTCCAATAGATATAATTTCTTATCAGAAACTCATGTTCAAGAACTTAGAGATCAGTTATACAATTTGTCCAAAACCTCTACAATCGAGGCTTATATTGATAATATCAAAGATATAGCACAAAAGCTGATTGCAGCTGGAAGTCCTGTTGAGGATGATGAGCTTGTGTTTCGCACTCTACAAGGCTTACCTACAGCTTTTAATGGACTCAAAACTGCAGTTAGGGCTGTACGCACTAGGGGTCATAAGGTCTGTTTTGATGAACTTGTTACTATGTTAAAGAGTGAAGAAAAACAGCTGAGTAAAGAAACTACTGAGATAGATAAAGTTAGCACTGTTCTTGTTGCTACTCATGGAAATCAGTCTCAATCCCGTGAGACTCCAGGCAATCTGTCATCTATACCATCTGTGACTCCTCTTGCTACACCTTTTCAATTGGTGCAACTTCATCTCAGTTTATTGCTTTTTCTTCTACACCACAACAACAATTTCAGTACTTTCCACAGAATTTTTCTCAAAATTTCAAGCCTTTCAACAAAGGCAGAGGGGGACGATATGTTCCCAGAGGACCTTGTGACATATGCGGCAAGAGTAATCATTCTACTAATTACTGTTATTATAGGCCAAACAATGTCTTTTGATGGTCCAAGTTCTCAATGGAGAGGTTATTCAGGTTTCTCACCGTCATTCCCATGGACAAACTATATGATGCCTGGTTTTCCTCAGAATAACATCGCTATGTTCCAGGGAGTTTCACCACAGATGTTTAGATCTCCTGCACAGGATACAGGGGTTGTTCGATCTAATGGTGGTTTTAGGAGTGTTTCTCAACCTGTACCACAGATGCCTTTATCATTAGTTTATGGTGTTCCTCAGTATGCATCACAGATGCCTTCCTCTGCTGCGTTTGCTGGTTTTACCGAAGGGTTTGTCATGCCTCCATCTTCTTCTGGGCCATATAGAAGCTATTTCATGCAACAAACTCCTACTACATCTTCTACTGTTTACAGTTCGGATACCTTCAACAATTCTGCTACTCCACCTTGGTATTTTGATAGTGGGGCAACAAACCACATCACCAACAATATGTAAAACCTGAATTTGGAACATCCACAGCCAACAACAATGAATGAAGGTGTTTTGGTTGGAAATGGGAGTACAGTGCAAGTCACTCATACTGGTAATGGTTTACTTCCTACACCTCATGCTAATTTTCAGCTTTCAAATATTCTTCATACTCCTCACATTACTCACAATCTTATCTCCGTTCATCAATTTGCTAAAGATAATAACTGTTTACTTACCTTTGATTCAAATGGTCTTGTCATTTAGGACAAGTCCACACTTCAGATTCTCTACAGAGGCCCATGTCACAAGGGTCTGTACCCTATTTTGAACCACTCCAGAGTTGTGTCTTCTTCTTCAGGAGTTGCTTTTTCCTCATAAGCTGTTCCAACTACTGCCCTTCTTAGTCATTCTACTTCAGCAGAGCTGTGGCATAGAAGACTTGCACATCCAAGTACTCCTTTGTTTACTGCTTTAATAAAACAGTTTAGTCTACCTGTTAACAGTTCTTTTGTGCCTGATTGTACCTGTTGTCATATGGCTAAAAGTCACAAAATCCCCTTTTCTCTTTCAACCACTCAAACTACGTACTGCTCCTTTTCAATTAGTGCATATGGATGTTTGGGGGCCATCACCTGTTGCTTCTAATAAAGGTTTCAAATATTATCTTCTTGTTATTGATGATTTTTCAAGATATTCTTGGTTGTTTCCTATGCACTACTAATCAGAGGTCAAGTGTAAAGTTTCTGCTTTCAAAGCATATGTTCAAACTCAATTTGGTACTTTCATTCAAACTGTTAGAAGTGATAATGGAGGAGAATTCATCAATCATTTTCTTCTTCATTTGTTTCTTTCTATTGGTGTAGTGCATCAAACAACATGTCCTCATACTCCAGAACAAAATGGTCTTGTGGAAAGAAAACATAGACATTTGATTGAAACTGCCATTACTCTTTTACTTCAAGCTTGTTTACCTGTTACCTTTTGGTTGGAAGCTTTAACCACTGCAGTGTACTTAGCTAATCTTTTACCTCACACATCTTTAAAGTTTCAAGTTCCCTATGTTCTGTTGTACAAAACCTCTCTTGACTATTTCAATCTTAAACCTTTTGGTTGTTGTTGTTCCTTGGCTTAAACCTTATGTCAGTCATAAATTGCTTCCTAAATCTACTACTTGTGTTTTCCTAGGGTATTGTGATAACACCAAGGGGTTCAGATGTTATGATCCTAAAACAACAAAAGTCTACACTTCTAGACATGTCAAGTTTATAGAAAATGTTTTTCCCTATCCAACTCTCCTTACTTCCTCTTCTAATACTACCTTTGTTACTCCCTCTTTTACTGTTCCTTTAACCTCTTTTGATGATATAGTTGTCTCAATTTCTTCTCCTCTTTCTGATGGTCCTTTGCAGATCTCCTCCTCTTCCAATATTCCCTTCTTAGATCCTGTTTCTGTTTCTCTGCCTCCTCCACCTGAATTTTTCTGTGTGTTCTTCTCTTGCTTCTATTTTTGTTCCAACTCCTACGTCTCTTATTTCTAGTCCTCCTTCTAGTTCTTCATCTGATACTTCTTCATCTTTTTCATCTGGTTCTTGTCATGCTTCTTTTACTCAAAGTCCTTTGCTTTTACCTCAGTCCTTTCCTGTTAACACTCATTCTATGGCTACTAGAGCTAAACATGGGATAGTCAAACCTAAATCCATTGTGAGTTTGAATGCCCTTGCTTGTACTCCTCCTCTTCCATACACTGAACCATCCCATTTTTCTGAAGCTGTTAAACACTATGTGTGGCAATCTGCTATGGCAGAGGAGTATCAAGCTCTTATTCAACAAGGGACTTAGTCTCTTGTCCCTCCTCCCACTGGGGCTAATGTGATAGGTTGTCAGTAGATCTACAAAATTAAAAGACATTCAGATGGTAGTGTGGCACGATATAAAGCTCGACTGGTAGCTAATGGGAACCAACAAGCAGAGGGTTTAGACTTTACAGAAACTTTCAGTCCTGTGGTCAAGCAACCAACCATTCGAATTGTTCTTAGTCTCGCTGTGCATTATGATTGGTCTTCAAGACAGCTAGATGTTACAAATGCATTTTTGCATGGAGTAATTGAAGAAGAGGTTTATATGAAACAACCACTTGGTTACAAGAGTGCTTCTCATCCTGATTATGTGTGCAAACTGAACAAAGCTTTATATGGGTTAAAACAGGCACCAAGAGCTTGGTTTTCCTTATTTTCCAGTTTTCTTATTCAACACGGGTTTGTCAATAGTAAGGCTGATCCTTCTCTCTTCTCTCTTCTCTCTTAAGAATGATCATGGTGTGACTTTGATTCTTGTCTATGTTGATGATGTCATAATCACTGAAAGCAATGCAACGTACATCTCTGAGTTGACCTACATTCTTAGCAAAAGATTTGTGTTGAAAGAACTCGGGTTTCTCAGTTATTTCTTGGGGATAGAGGTTGCAAACCATGGTAAAAGTTTGATTCTTTCTCAGTGTAAATATGCTACAGATTTACTTGTTAAATCTGGAATGCATGACTGTAAACCCAGTCCTTCCCCTTCCTCTACTAAGCCTGCAAGTTTGGATCCTGATCCATATTTTGAGAATCCTCATTGGTATAGGATTGTGGTTGGTTCTTTACAGTATTTAACTCTCACTAAACTAGAGATTTCGTTTGCTGTTAATCTCGCCTGTCAACATATGCATGCTCCTAGACAGAGTCATTACATTGCTGACAAAAGAATTCTGAGATACATCAAAGGGAGTATTCATCAAGGCTTATACTTTGTGCCTAGTCCTCTTACTTTGACTGGTTTTAATGATGCTGATTGGGCTGGGGATCATGTGGATCGCCGGTCAACAACTGGATTCTGTTTGTTTTTAGGGTCTAACTTGATTTCCTGGTGTGCAAAGAAGCAACACACTGTTGCTCGCTCTTCAATAGAAACTGAATATAGGTCTTTGGCTCAGACTGCAGCTGATGTGTCTTGGGTTCAGCAATTGCTTCTTGATGTGCATATGTCTCCTTCTTTACCTCATCTTATCTGGTGTAACAACCAGTCAGCTATTGCGTTGGCTTCTAATCCCATTTTCCGTGCCAAAACAAAACATGTGGAGGTGGATTATCATTTCATTCGAGAAAAAGTGCTCAGCAAACAAATATTGGTGCAGCACATTGGTACCTTGGCACAGATTGCAGACATATTCACTAAATCTCTATCTGTGGACAGGTTTCTTTCTTTGAAGGCCAAACTCATGGTCATGGATGCTCCCATGAGTTTGCAGGGGGCTGTAAAGAGAACACATTAGTTAGGTGTTTGTTAAAATGTAATTAGTTGAGTTGTTAGTTTGGTTAAGTCGGTTTAGTAGGTCCAGCTGTTAGGACAGCTGTACTTGTATCTGATTTAGTATATAAGCACTCATATGAGAATTGTAACACAACGAATAAGAGAATACCATTGAGATTTCAGATCTGTTCTCTTCTTTCTCTCTTGTTCTTGTGATTCATGTATTCATTTCTTGAGTTTTCCATATGACATTTGCAAATTCATTTATGAAATTTGGTGTGCCGTTAGCAAAATGTGATGTTGCAGTAGTGATTTTGGGGGTATCAGTAGCGAATTTAGGTATGACCATAGTAAATATTGGCGTGGTAATAGTGAGTGGGATCACCGTAGTAGTTTATTAATGGGATAGATTATTAATTAGTAGCATATACCTATTTAACCTACTCATTATTTGAGCTACTTAAGTTGGGTTAGGACTCTTTAATTATTGCCACTCCAATAAGTGGGTTGAATTTAATTTAATTTAATTTAAAATGGATGAAATATGACATATTTGTGGGTTTGGATCAATATTATTGACACTCGTAAATACTAATATTCAATAACCCGGGGAGCCGGCTGTCCTCATCCAGGCCGTTCATTTCAGCAATGGACGGCTCAAATTTTATCCCAACCGAATAGATCTCAATCGTTCATTTCGTTCATTGCGAAGATGAAATTTGAGCTGTCCATTGCCAAAATTGAACGACCGGATAGGTCAATATACATGCTGTCCCCAGACAGCAGGCTCCCCAATGGTCAGCTCATCATACCAAAGAGCACCCAGCGAATTTTCCATCATATATGGAAAGCCCCGTGAATTAACGTGTGGTGTGTTGTGAGGTATTGGGACACAGGACCACTTAACAATTTCCCCCAAAGTAAGGACTGGAGATCTCTGCCAGCTTGTTCCACCACCAATAACTGTGTGTTTGACGCCTAGTCACGTAATCTTTTAAAATGGCCTACGTTTGAGCTCTCAATCACACAGCTCTGTGTTCGGTTCTCAATCCTTGCGTGGACGGATTTTTTAGTTGTTTTGAAGGTTTTTGAGGGACGCTTTCACGCTCCCGCCCGCGCTATATGTGACTTAGGTTTGAGTTTGACGAGTTTATGGGGAAGATCTTGTCAATATATATGGGACCATAACCTAGAAATGAAGCAAAATTGTTAGTCAAAGATGGAGGAGAAAAGAAGCCAGTTTGATGAGCCCCATACGTCTACTTCTTTGGCGTGTTCAACATTCAAACAAGTAAATAAGATATGAAAACAAGACTGGAAATAAAAGGACAAGGGTATGACTTTGATGTTCAACATTCAACATTCACATTAACGTTTGAAAATAAGGAGTTTTGTTACAAGAGATGTTTTCTGAAGGTGCTTTCCAAGATATGATCAAACATTTTTTCAGAGGTCCAAATGAGTAGAAAATTCTGCAAACCGAAAATCTACAGTACTATTTCTCCACAACTAGGGCAGCAAACGAGCCGAACGGCTCGCGACTCGACTCGGATGCTAAACAAACGAGCTCGAGCCTAACATATTAGAGCTGTTGAAAACTCGGCTCGTCAGATAAACGAGCCTGGCATTTTAGCATTCTCTTCTTAAACATTGTTTTCTATGGCTCTTATCATCCATTGAACTTGGCGTTGACCCAAAAGTCTAAGTCTTCTTGGGACCAAATACAGTAAATTTGTAGAAAATGAATGTCATAACTAACACAGAGAAAAATGTGTGTGTGTGTGTTTTTTTTGGTCATTTTCTTGTCTTATTGACAATCCATTGGGTTGTTATTAACATTTTCTTATTATGATATGCCAAAATTTCATGGCAATACCTCGGTGATTAATCAAACATTTAAATTTACTTCAGACGTACCAGCTATTTTGTAACAGTTTGTTTAGTCACTTAATTAATTTTCAAAATTCACGATAGTACTCCCGATACTGTTACACAACGACGTTTAACCGTTCCGTCTTCTAAAAACCATTATTTAAAAGCTTGGGGCCAATGACCGCCCAAAGATTCCGAAAACCCTATTGATTTGTTTACTTGTAGGCTTCTGGGTAGTTGGGTCTCTAAATTGAGAAGAAATTGCCGTTTCAAAGTTGCTGCAGTTGGAGAAGAAAACGGTTGGAGGGCATGCGAACTGCTTCTCTTTCTGTCTGTGATTACGCAGAAAAAGGTGTCTACTCGGTGAGTTTTCCTTAATTTCTTTCCTTCTTCAATTCTCTGGTCTATTGGAGATAGAAATTGTGAAGAGAAGTACCTTTCCAATTGTATCTTCAATTGACCCAAAACCCCTCTTGATTGTTCAGCCGAAATACTTTCCCATTGATTGCTCCATCGCCGTTCTTGTTTTCATTGTTGAATTCCTAGGTTAGGAAAATAATTTCTTGCATCTATCACATATTGTTTTCAAAGGAATTGCTACATAAGTCCCTAAAAAATAAGTAACGGTAGAATTAGTTCAATAAAAATATATTATTCCAATTAAGCCCAATAGACTAATTGATGTATGTTTGTTATCGTCAAAATCTAAAACTATGGGACTAACAGTTACGTATTTTATTTTGGTGTTAGTTATGCATTTTTTTGGTAACCAAAAGTTTTGTCACCAAATTTTATTGTATCGTGTATGATAGGCTTCTCCTTTTGAGATATCCTGGGTAAAGATTTGATAAATTTCAATAATGCAAACTAGAAGTCCTTGAAAGCATCTTGCAAACATGGAAAACCCTTTTCGCGCGAAACTGTGGTTCCAGCTGAAAGAAAAAACCTTTCTGCGATAACATATATAAATAGGAAATCGACTTTAATTTTAATAGATCTATATAACTATATATATAGCTGAAAAATTTAGACATACTGGTTTGCTTAATTCTTCTATCTAGAATACTTGTGTTATCATGAAAAAGATTTGTGCTAATACATTTTCTCGTCCTTTTCTCTCTTACCACTCAATATAGGAATTCGGGGCATTTAATAAAAACATTTTTTGATTGGCAAACTGGCTATACCGTGATTTGTGTTGTTTGGACTTTCGATTACTAATTTTTAACCAATAAGGAGGTGTGTAATGTTCACCCACTTTTTAGATGGGTGAACAAAATCGAACTCTCTCTTCGCAGTATAATACTCCCTCCGTCCCCTTTTTTAGAGTCCAATATTCTATTTTATGCTGTCCCTTAATAAGTGTCCATTTTGTAAAGTTAGTGGGTAAAAATTGGTGCATTTTCTATTTTGCCCATAAAAGTAGATTCTATTTTGAAAAGTTAACAAGTAAAAGTGTAATGATGATGTCACCATAGAGGGTAAGTAGGGAAAGTAGAGATAAAAATTGATGTGAAATGTGTAATGATTATGTCTTCTTAATAAGTTGGATTTACGAAACAGGACACCTAAAAAGGGACGGAGGGAGTAAAATTTTATACCATGATCTGTGTTGCACTTTGGATTACAAATTTTTTTACCGTCCCTCGGATGGAAATTTGTGGTTTCTCCTCTATGCCCTCAATGTTTCTTTAGTTATCTGTATCACCAATTGTAAACTGATCATGAAAGGTTTAATCTGAAGGGTGTTTAGTTTCTGCTTACATAGACTAACTGGATATTGAGTTCTAGCCATGGCATGTAAGACTAGGAAAGTTCATGAAAAACAATTCCCGAAAACCTGTCAAGTATGCCAGGACCAACACACATACAAAATCGCACGATGAACAAATCAAGCACAAACAGAAAGAAACGACGCAAAGATTTTTACCTTATGTAATTAGGTACATTTATGGCTCACACCAGTTTCAGCATGTCTTGAGGGAAGAAAGTTTATATCTTAATATTTGTATCATCGGCTACTGCCTATGCCTACATAACATGTATTTATATCTTAAAGTTTGGAGTGTTGTGTGCAATAAAGGTGAAGTGAAATAATGTAAAAGTGTCAGAAATAATTGTTACTTTACTTTCAGTCATTAGGAAGTAGTAAAATTGTTTGCCCGTTATAATAATTTAGTAGTATTTGGTATTTGCTCCTATTTTGACCTCGGCCATTACTTCAGGTCAGTCAGCGAAGTGTCAAACCAAGACTCACAAGAACATCATTCTATAATTTTCCCTAATGAGAAATCTTGCATTTTCTTTTTATATTGTCCTTTAAAAATCTTTTGGTGATTCTTTGGACAGGGTTTCTTCATCTTGGTGAGATATG
>JAOTQK010000012.1:4765517-4776883 GCA_025642025.1 Rhododendron ferrugineum
GACAATTAAAGCAGGATTCTGGGTTTTTTGTCTTGCTTGGGTGAAGAGGGAAGCAAACGGTTTGGCTCATGTGGTGGCGACAAAGGCTCTGAATATCAAGCAGCAACAATGAAACCACCAAATATCAAAAGAAAAACACCAATGAACAAAAAAATATGAGGAAAAACTTGTTCTTCTGCATATGTTTGTGACTTACTTGGGACGGTGAACATTATTGACAGGGGATTACATATGGTGATGACCACGACGCCGACGCCGTTACTCGAATGCCTCTTGCCATTGACGACATTACTAGCTTGAATTCCTCGCGCGGTTGCTCAAGTATTTTTTCCCCCCAAGTATTAATTAACACTCCAAGTTGTTCTACCATCCCTAAAGATTTATGGAACCACCCTACTATTAAACTAACGAAAGGAGGAAATCACCGGACTGTTTTTGCTTTTGGATTCTAAAACCTTTCTCTCACTCTCCACTTGTTACTCCATCTCTCTTTCCACTAATTACTCCTAAAACCTCCCTCAAAACTTCTACCAAACTACCCCCAATTCTCAACCGGATGGAAAAATGTCGAATATTTCAAAAACCCCGAATTTATTTGGTCGATTTGATTAAAATCTGCAGTGATGCGAATTTGGTACGACCTGCCGTTGATCTTTCCATCAGAATACCCAAGTTCAGATGTGTCCCTTCGGTGACTCCTATGAATTGTTTTCTGTGACTTCTCTGAATTTTGTGTTTACTTTATAGAAACAGGGAAGGTATTAGGGTCCCCCAAACAGGGAACTTTGTCGGTTTTTAGGAAGTTTAATTATGCGATTACATTGTTGAATTTCATGATAAGTGATGGGTGTAGTCTTGATGGAAGACTGCGTTCTTCAATATTGGCAACTAAGTGTGAACGAGGAAGGAAACGACTCGTCTTTGTCTAATGTTGAGGTCATGAGTTTCTCGGATGATGAGAGGAAATTGGGGTTTTTCCCTCACAGGGTAGATTGGTGCAATGTGATGTGTTTTTTTTTTTTTTTTGGTGAAGAAAGGGAAGGGTATGGATAATTTGGATGCCCCTGGAGCAGATGAAAATGGGTGGGATTGAGCCGAATGTAGTTGCTTACACTTTGGTTCTAGCCGCAGAAGGTAGATTCAAAAGGGTAGACCAACTGCTTGATGAAATGGTTGTGTTGGGCTTGGTTCCAGATATTCATATGTACAATGTGTATATAAATGGGTTGTGCAAATAGAACAAGGGAGTTGATATGCTATCTACAACACATGCTTCCAATTTGTGGAATTTCTGCAGTTGACTGGTTCATAAGGAGGATGACTGATCATGAGAACAATTTGGAGAAGTTGCCAAAATTCATCGATATCAACCGGGCATATGGAGCCAAGAAACATGGAATCATACTACACGGCACTATGTGCGACCAGATTAGAACCCGAGCAGTAAACGAAAAATAAAACTCACAAATGCCGACACCAAAGAATACGAAGTAGATCGAGTCAAGCAATGAATCACTGTGTCCTTAACGAAGATTTCGCCCTCGCCAAGGTGCTGCCGATTCTGGACGTCTGCTTCCCAAAATGCACAATTCCTCTTTATAGAGATGGACAGTGGGTATCATGAGAACCACTTGCAATGACAGCACATGATCCAAGTAGGTGACAACTTTAGAATCTTCCATGATAAATTTATATGTATTCCTATAAGGAAAGTGCATATTTGGATATAATGCATTGAAATCTATATATACGAAAGGGGTTTCTTGGATTTCTACAAAACATCATGTAGAAGCTAGAAAAAGAGAGAAGAGAGATTGAGGGTTGGAATTCACCTAATGACTACTCTTTTAAGTTGTATGCTTTGGATCTCATCAGTATATAGTAGCATAAAAAACAATCACGTGCATCGCACGTGCTCTTTTACTAGTCAAGTCTAAATAGGCGAGCAACAAACTCAAGGAGCAAGAGAGCGAAAATCAATATACCATGGTGTTGAAAATGGCCTTGAATCTTGATGTCCTTACTATGGTCATCCAATTGTCATCCAGAGAAAAGAGAGCAAGTATTAGCTGCTACTACTATATACTACGAGCAATGGTTTAAGTAACATACACAGAAGCCGAAATTCAGGGCACGTTTAGATAGCTAAATGCATGTGTTTCGATGATAAGATAAAATTCCACAACACTAGGAAATCTAATAACTGAACTATTGCACTATAGTTTATTAAACAACCCACAATGCCGAAACGAGAAAAATCCAATCGTAAATCATACATTTAAAAAGACCTTTCCAACCTACTAGAGATGAGCAGATGGTGATGTACTGCATAAAGTACGCAACCAGTACAAAATGACACATAATGCAATCTGATTTTGAGCTTCAAATTCCATTTATCTCACGGTAAAAGAACTCACTTGTCGGGTTTGAAATTACAAGAATTCGATTCCCCAGAGTTGAACCATGAGAAGCAAAACCACAGGGCAACTACATCCATAACATGTCTGGCATTGTCCTGATACCCATATCCCAACTACTTCACAAGATCCAATGTTTCATTATACAACTTCAATAGCTCGGGGGCTTCTTCCATCTTATAGCTCAAAACCTTCTTCTGGAACTGCTTTGCAGATAAATTTAGCCATGTACTCAAGCTGATACCATTAGTCTTGATTAAACCTTGCAACAACAAAGCTTGATAAAATGCACTCCTCGGAACAATCCTCTTCTCCAAGCTAAGGTTCATAATTTTTGGTCGTCTTGCAACCAACGAAGATTCCCAACCCATTTTTTTAACAAGAAAATCCATCACGCGGTTGATCTTATCCTCTGATGCAATCATAAAATGTGGATGCTTCTTAAAAGCAACAAGAATCTCGTCCTGGGTCAAACCCCACTTCTTGTAAACCTCAACCTTCTTCTCCCATGTAGATTTACTCATCCCTCTTAACACACAAATGGCTGACATAAACTCCATTTGCAAAGGATTAAAACCCATCCTGTTAACTTCATCCACACAAATCCTAAACCGATTGCTGCTTACAGCGATTGCTCTAGGTAGTCTCGTCAACAAAAGCCCAATATTGGCATTGGGAACACCTACTTCTCGCAGAATTTCAATATTTGGTATAACACGACTTTGATAATCAAAAAAACGAAACCAACCACAATGCCTAATAAAAGCAAGCGTTTTCTCATCTGATTGAAGAAAATTACCAAAGAAATTAAAGAATGGAATAATTGAGTTTTCCAAGCTTAGTTTCAAGACGAATTGTGACATAGAAGTTAATCTGGCAATATCTGTTATCGAAAGGCCCTTAGATTTGAGAAACTCAAGCTTGGGCAAAAGGGACTTTTGGGGATCACGTATTATCACAGGAGGGTACTTTCTAATGGCACTGGAGATCTGGGTTTGGGTGAATCCATGGTTCCTGAAGAATGCCAAGACTGAGTCAGGCTTATCTGGAGTCTCAAATTTGACATACTTAGATGCTGAGAGAGCTTTTTCTGGAGACAACCCACACGAGTTTATGAGGTATGTGACCGTGAACGAGTGCTGATTTGAAGATTTATCCATGGGTTTGAGGGATGTGGAAAAAGGGTGGGTTTGATGATGGCAATAGAAAACATAGGTTGGAGAAGCTTTAGCAGCAGATATTCCATGGCGTGATTTGCAGAAAAACTTTAACATTTGATGAGATTTCAGTATTTCACGCAGAGTGGAGGAACTAAAACTTACCTTCTCACTACAGAGGAGATTTCCCCAAGCTTGGAACTTTGTAACCCTCTTTCCTTCATGAACCGTAAACCCTCTCTGTGGGCTAGTGAAGCTCGAACCATTTCATATGTAGCAAAGATTTCCAGCTAAATTGCGCACTCAATAATTTTGGGCAACAGAGAAGGAACTCACCTGTTTTGAAGAAGAGACATTCAAAAAATTGGGGATTTTATCCCGATAACCCTCTTTCTTCCAGGAAACCCTAAAACCTTGGATTGGGAATTGCAGCCGCACTACACGGTGTAGTGTAGTGCGGTGGATCCGACCGTCCATCTTGATATAAAGGGCTCGGATTAAATCTGAGCTCCTACAAATCCGAGTTGTCCATTATTTGAATGAAAATCTGAGTCATTCATTGCTGAGATGGACAGCCGATTCGGCGCACTACACGTGTAGTGCAGGGGTGTACTACAGCACCTAAAACCCTCTCTTTGACCAAAAGGTCCAAAACTAAACCACCTTTAACGAAGGTTTTTGCAAAGTATTTTTTTTTTTTCCTGACGATAGATAGAATGCTAAAGGGTTTTGTTCGTGAGCATATCATCCATGAGGACTTGAACTTAGGACCCTTTCACTTAATAGAAAGAGTGAGGAACCACTCACACTAGGCGGTGTTCCTTTTGTGAGATGAAAACACTCGATTTGTGATTCGAATTGCATTCGAGCGCAGCCATTTTTTTCAATTTTTGTGCACTCAATGGACTTAATGGACTAGCTGGATCATTCTCTAGCTTGTGACAAAAATTGAGATGGCTCATGACCAAATTGGCTGGATGGAATGATGGGGCATTGTGTTTTCATGAAACATTGAGCAAATAATTCCGCTTCATAAGAATTGAACTATGGGTCCGATTGATTGCTTGAATTCCGGAGATGGTAAGGTTGCATTTGCAAAGAAGTAATGAAGCACATTCATTGACATTTGATTGTTTAAATTTGGAGATGGTAGCTAGGTACCATTTGCAAACAAGCGATGAATCGCATTAATTGACATTTGAGTGTACAATTGGAAAACGTCTGGTTGATGTAGTATGGAAAGCGGGTGAATTTGCTATGAGAAGAAATGGACTTTTGAGTGGCAGTGCTGATGGTGAAGGGAGCAATATCTTATATCGGGTCCAACGGAAGGAACTGTGGCGAAGTGTGTGGTCACTACCTTGTCAAGGTAAGATTCGCCACTTTGTCCGGAAATGCTTTCATGATATTCTTCCTGTTAAAGATGCGCTAGTCAGGAGACATCTTGCGAATGATGTGTTGTGCCCTCTGTGCAAGGAGGATAGAGAGCAGTTGTTCATTTGTTTGTTAGATGTCCTATTGCGCAAGTGGTGTGGAGGTTGTCCCCTTTGGGGGTGAACATTTCAACTGTCTTAGGGGAGGATATTATGTCTTGGCGGGGTAATATGCTGGAAAGATGGTAAAACATGAAAGAGAGAATAAAGAGGTTTGGGCTGCTGTAGGTTCAATTATGTGGAAAATCTGGAAGTGCAGAAACGATTAGGTTTTCAATGGCATATCGTGGCGACCGGACATGGCGTGTACGCAAGCAATTTTAGAAGCAAGTGAATTTCCAGCAGCTAACGAGCCTGTGCGAAGCAAGCCAGGCACATGTGAGTGGTAATCTGCATGGGTGGGAAAAGCCAGCTTTTGGGTGGGTGAAGCTGAATTTTGATGGTGGTCTTGACAGCCATATCAAAGTGAGTGGATTGCATGGGGATTGTGGCTAGGGAGCATGATGGAAGGTTCAGAGCGGCAAGGGCTGTTCATCTTGGGTATGTGATGAGCCCGCTGGCTCTTGAGGCAATGGCAGCAAAGGAGTGCTTGGTTTCGGC
Organism: Rhododendron ferrugineum; assembly: GCA_025642025.1. Classification (NCBI taxonomy): domain Eukaryota; kingdom Viridiplantae; phylum Streptophyta; class Magnoliopsida; order Ericales; family Ericaceae; genus Rhododendron; species Rhododendron ferrugineum. The sequence goes on from JAOTQK010000012.1 coordinate 4,771,125, forward strand.
CCAGGGGCGGACACACCATAGGGCACGGGTCACGTGTCCCCCCACGCCCTTGAAAAAAAAATTTAAAAAAAAAAAAATTTCGGTTTTGTATATATATTATTTATATTGAATGTATGTAAGAAAGTTGTGTGTTGGTGCAGTGGTAAATTGTTTCCTTCTAACCAAGAGGTGGAGGGTTCGAGACCACTCTCATGCTCACCTGAAGGGGTTTTTGGCCTTTCTCCTAAAAGGCTAGAAAAACTTCTAAATGTGTTTTTTTTTTTTTCCCCTTTTTCCAAAAGACATCAGGAGGTATTTTTTTGCCTTTTTTCCAAAAGGCAATAGAAAATGTGTATTTTTTTTTCAAAAGGTAGTAGAAATAGTAGTGCGTACCTTATTTTTTATACTATTCGTGGATTCGAGTCTATCCCACATTGCATTTGTATATTTTTTGTCCCCAAAACTGTAATAGTAGAGTTAGTGATAAAAAAAATAGATAATGAACATGTGATAATATTGTTTTAATGCATTTAGTCAAAGTGCGTAAGTTTGCCCAAGTGGCCAATTATTAAAATATATATATACTTTAAAATTGTTAATTTATCATGAATGCTAAAATTATTTTGGAGTAAATGTGATTAACTGTAACTCGTATATTACGGTTACAAAAAAAATTGGTGCCCCCGCTATGTCAAATTCCTGGGTCTGCCACTGGTTTTCGCTAAGGAGATCGGGTTAGATCGGGCACACATTGAACCTGATTCTTTTCAGGTGGTCAATATGATTAATGACAATGACGACTCTTTCTCCTCGGTAGGGGTCCTTATAGCAGATGTGAAACGCGGTTGATGCGAGATTTTGTTGATGTGAGAGTGAATTTTGTTAGGAGGAATGGCAATTCTTTGTGTTGTTTGACATTCTGATGTATTTTGTTTGACATTCTGTTATCAAAAAAATCACTCCTAAACTTTGGCCCAAAAAAAAACTGGACTAGAGCGTTTTAGTGCATTAAAAAAAAATGGATGGTTCGAATTTGTGGCATACTTTGGAGAAGAAGCGGATACAAAATCACACTGAATGATGACTATTCAGAATATTTTGCTAACAAATGCAACCATGAATATGAATGATGAATTTGTTACTAAGGTACGGAATTTCGGAAGGATTGAGGATCTCAAGTCGATGTTTTCAAGATCACAATTCGGCTAAAAACTAAAATCAGGTAAAAACAGATACGATCCTCGAGTGAAATCACCTCCATAGGCTATATCATGAATTGGTTTCAAAATTGAAACCAATATTCAGAGTAGAAGCTGACACCAATCTTCTAAGTACACTATCCCAACCCCAGGAACATACATCTATTATAGGCTGGCTTCCAAAGACCCTATTCATCTTGCCTCAAGGTCAAGGCTGCTTCCCTTTCCTTTCTTTGCGGAATTCCTCCACGGAGTTTGGATTTCGTGGTCCCTATTCCTTCTTTTAGTGAGTAAGTTTGTTGAATTAAATGATCCTCCTGCCTTAACTGAGCTCCTACCTTACGAGACTGGAATTTGTATATCACACCTCTTTCAAACAACAATCGACAACGTATACAGTTTCTGCAAGTCACCGGGTCATTGGCTATGATATATGATGAAGTCCTAATGGATACACCGACGAGCCAAAGGATACACCAGCGAGCTTTGACAAGGCAAGACGATGTCGGAGATGCCCAAGGATTTCAGTTATATTATACATATTTGACACCACTTATAGTAGGTAAATAGCCCGAGAGACAACTAAAATAACAACATTTTCCTTCCATCGCGAAGTCCTCTGCTCATTATCATGGCTTTTGGTACTCGACACCACTGCCCAAAAATCCTGACTCTAACCCTGATTACACAACCGAAAGAGAGTGTTAGGATCGGAGGGATACCACGCACACAAACCCACACAGTGATTTCAGAGAAAAACTCTCTTTGATATATATAATTCACACAATATACATAAAGCTGAAAAAACTCTATGGGAACCACATGCTGATTCCTCTCCGGGAGGCCACAGACCGGCCCCCCATGCTCACCTCACCCTCTCCCTCACATTATATATATCACACATCGCTCCCTACGCTCTATACATGCATATATATGGACAATAAAACCCTAATACGAGTAAGGAAATAAGGTAAAGAGTGATCATGTGCTTCGCGCACACCACCCCACCTCACTTGGGTGGAATCCAAACAGAGAGAACGAGAGAGAAATATCCAGCTTACTAACTGAGCATGGGAAGCTCATCAACACCCTCTCTAACAGATTTAACCAACTCTGGACTCTCTCTACCAGCTCTGGCGTTCATCTCAAGCACTTGAGAGGCATCGTACATGGTAGGCCTAGAATGTGGTTCGACACGCAAGCACCAGACTGCTAGATTCAAAATGGAATCCAATTCGTCTTGTAGCTTCTGACTAGTAGGAGGCGGAAGACGAGGATCCAAGACATCTGCCAACTGTATGCGTTCGTTGTCAACGGATGAGTATAGGTTTGAACTGAGTTCTCCCGGATGCGATCCCATCAAAATCTCAAGTGTCAAAACACCAAAGCTGTACACGTCGCATTTCTCTGTCACTGCCATTGTGTACGATAATTCTGGACATGCCAAGGGAAAAAAAAAAACACAGCAACAATGTCACATGTTAGTTCTCACTCAGGAATCAAACTAGCTAGCCAAGCAAATAAAGGATGGCCTTTTGAGCACTAATTAAAGTTACCTGGAGCAATGTATCCGAACGTGCCTGCAACCGCGGTCCAATTTGAAGAACCGGGCTTCAAAAACCTTGCCGTGCCAAAATCTGAGACATGAGCCTCCATTTCCGAGTCCAACAGAACATTCTTGCTCGATATGTCCCGATGAATTATGGGAGGCGCGCAGTTGTGATGCAGGTAAGATAAAGCGTAAGCCACCCCTTTAACTACGTTCACTCTCTTACTCCAGTCCAACTCCTTGGCGTCTTTCTCTCTCCTCAAAACATCCGCCAAGCTTCCCCTCTCCATGTACTCGCAAACCAAAAAAGTGTGTTTTTCATGGTAACAGAAGCCGTAAAGTTTCACGATGTTCCTGTGCCTTATTTCTGTCAGCGTGGCTACCTCATTCGCAAAACTCTTGATCTCCCCAATCTCTGAGCCTTCATTCATGAATAGCTTTTTAACTGCTACTACCTGTTGAGGATTTACACAGAATATAAGATAGTTATCAATCAAAAAGATAGATAGAGAAAATTTATTAGAAACTTCCAAAAGTACCTGCCCACTTGGTAAGTTAACTTTGTAGACACTGGCCGATCCTCCCTGTCCAATGCAGTATGCATCGTCGAAATTGTCAGTAGCACGGACGATATCTCCATACACAATTCTTCCACAGAAATTTTGGATCAAAAAGATGTTTTCTCCCTTCACCACATCTTCTTTCTGGCTTTTCCGGTTACTTTTTCGGTGAAGCGCGATAGCCCCAACAAGCAGAAGCAAGAGAAACAACGAGCCTAACGCGGCAGAAACTGCGATAATGATCAACCGTGAGTTTCCTTTGTTTTCCTTACCTCCACCTCCAGACACTGAGTTGTTGCATGGTGTCAAACCTTGGATTGAATCACCACATAGATTCTTGTTATGAGAAAACGCTTCGGGCGGAGACGAATTAAAAACCTTGGAGTCAGGCAGAGGACCCTCCAGTTCATTGAACGACAAATCGATCGTTGACAGGCTGAGCATTCCACTAAACGAATCCGGTATAGAACCGGAGAGAGAGTTGTGGGAGAGGTTTAAAGCTTCTAGGCTCATCAGCTTCCCGAGCTGAGGCGAAATCTCTCCGGTGAGTGAGTTGTCACTAAGATCCAGCAGGCTTTGTAAAGTTCCAAGATTACCAATCTGATATGGAATGCTCCCATTCAGTTGGTTTTTGCTCAGGCTTAGGGACAGCAATCTTGAGATATCTCCGATTTGACCTGGAATCGGTCCGCTTAGCATGTTCATGGAGAGATCAAGAGAAGCCAAATTGGACAGTTCCCCGATCTCGAACGGTATTTGTCCAGAAATTCTGTTGTCACTCAAGTTTAACGACGATAGTTTCCACAATTTTCCAACTTGTGCCGGAATTTTCCCGGTTATCTTGTTGGAGGAAAGGTCAAGGACTACTAGCTGGTTCAACTGGGAAATTTCCACCGGGATTTCACCTCCAATAGAATTCCCACCAAGACTCAGCCGTGTCAAGTTACTGCATTCTCCCCATGTGGGTAAAATTTTCCCTTGCAAATTGTTGTTGCTCAAATCGATATAAGTGAGGTTCGGGTACGCTCCGAAATCTTCATCAAGATTTCCTGTTAGTTGGTTATATTCGAGCCGGACTCTGTACAAGGATGTGCAGTTTTTGAGGCTTACCGGAATTGGACCAGTGAAATTGTTGTACCCCGCTGTGAAATTCGCTAGCACTCCACCTTGACACACTTGTGGAGGTAATTGACCACTCAAATTGTTAAAAATCAAATGAAAAACTACCAATGATGAAAGATTTCCGATTTCTTCTGGTACTGAACCGGATAAGTTGTTCGAAAACAAGCTCAAATCGGCTAACTTGGTCAAGGTGCCGAAACTCTTAGGAATCTGGCCAGAAAATCCGTTTTGGTTAAGATGTAGGAAAGTTATCTTACTCAAATTACCCAAAGACTGAGGAATTGGGCCAGAAAATCTGCTGTTATCTAAAGCCAAGATTGTCAAATCTTCCAAATTACCTATCTCCGACGGGAGGGGACCACTGAGCAAGGTATCCTGGAAGAGTAGCCTTTGGAGGCTGAGCAGGCCGGTTTTAGCCTGACTTGACCTGCGGTCAGGAAATAACTGCGGGTCAAGCTGCCCTGTTATGGCATTTCGCCCAAAATCCAGCTCGACAACCTTAGTGAGATTCGCGACAGAGAGAGGGATTGTGCCCGAGAAAGAGTTAGTGGAGAGATCAAGATACACAAGGTTCGATAGTAGGCCGATGTTGGTGGGGATGGTACCGGTTAGTCGATTGACTTTGAGGTCGAGACGGAGGAGGAGAGGGAAATATGAAAAGTTTAAATGGTCAAGAGTACCTTGTAATCCCGTGTAGGCAAGGTTCAGCCCGGTTACATTTCCTGCAGCGTTGCATGTAATTCCACGCCAGTTGCATGGGCTTGAAGCTGAAGAGTTGCCATTTGTTTGGTTGAAAACCCACGAGTTGACGATTGTTTGGTTGCCTAGGCTTTGTTTCCACCGGAGAAGCGCTTCGACTTCTGGATTTTGTGGTGGTTGAGCGGTGGAGGGAGGTGGGAAAACCACCAGAACGGCTGAGAGAGCCAGAGCAAGATAGTTGAATAGGTTCGGCATTGTGAAAAGGTCTGATTCGGTGGTTTGATTTTCTGGGTGCACTTTATTTATTTCCTCTTTCAAGTGGAAAGAAAGGGTCATAATGAGGGGCAAAAGTCAGACTTCTTGAGTTTGTCGTTAATGAACATATCTCAGCGTTGTCCCACCGTCCATGAAATAACTTTAAAATACAACTGCCCATGAAATAATTTTAAAATACAATTTCAATCCGAGACATGTTCGGAATCGTTCAATTTATGTTAACTCAAATCAAATAGTTGTCGGTCTAAGTCTTCGGATTATAAAATTATCTCGACTTATCATTGCCTAATGAACAAACTCAGAGAAAAAGTCGTGGAGTATCACTTTTTCCCTCTTCGACCAATGAAGCTGCCATAGAGACCATATGTATCACGT